>JAPMLY010002814.1:0-21169 GCA_026401115.1 Tetraselmis chui
CAAAGATGAAATGCAAGCTCGATCGCAACCGTCGGGTGCTCCCTAGTTTCAGCCATGTGACAATGTTTCGAATGTCACAAAGGGCCTCTTTCTACGTGGCCCACTTAATCGGAAACTCAAGGACAAACCGTTGGGACCGCTTACGGTGTTAGAGAAGATTGGAGAGAAGAATTGCAGACTTGAGTTGCCACATATTGTACACCTATCTACATCCCGTGTTTCATGTCAACAATCCTCGCCCCTACCCTACCGCTACTTCACTACCGTTTGCTCATGTTACGACTCTTGATGACGAAGAGGAGTACGACGTTGCTAGCATATATGTTGTCAACATCGATTTTGTTCCATGACGTCGTGGAAAGTACTTATTGTTCTAAACCCATTTCAAGGACGAGTATATTCTACATGTTTGGCATCGATTAGATAAAGTTCAACGTTTACAACACTTTTTAGAATCCTATACATGGCTTCAATTAGACAGTATACAAGAGTCCTTGCACTTCGTGAGGACAACGCCCACCCTGGGCGAATTCTCCACTCAATGTGATTTAATCAACTACAATCGAAGACCTATTGCGATTGGCCTAAGGCTGATAATAAGAGGGCTAGCATGAGGCTGATTCTTGACGTTATCTACAAGGGGAGGGTACGAGTGTTGCGAGTACTGTCCAAATGCAATTCAAATGACAATAAGCTTCGTACGTTTCACTGCTAGTTGCATTCCGTACTTTCCGAGGGAGTGTACACTCGCAGTTAACAACAACAACACTCGCAGTGTACAACCAATGTAATTAGCTCAAGTCCCTTACAATACTGGCGTGCTTCCTAGGGAGATTAATTAAGCGTCAAAACGGGCCGGATCACGCGTGGCCGAGGGCCAAGGGGACAAAAGCACGTGATATGAGACGGGTTTTTGAGGGTCGAGTGACGCTTCAAGACTGAAGGTGAGCTATCTAGGTTTGGCTTCTTAAGGCAGGGCAATGGAGGGAGGAGGCACGTCACTTTCTACTTTCTACTACATGGCAAAGCTAATACGCTTTCGCGCATTCCTTTGGCATTAGACTTAGTTTAAGTAAATAATTGTTACGCAGTTTGTTCTCTAAGTAAACATGTTGTGTGTTTTTCAGCGTTGCGTAGGAGTTTCTTGTGTTCTCTGCTCGTGTTTCATATGCTAGATTTGTGCACAATGTAGTGCTTCCCTTTGCCTTGCCTTAGATTTCCTTACCCTGTTGTCACTCTTGCGCCTCCCCCCCCCCCCCCCCCCCCCCCCCCCCCCCCCCCCCACCCCTCCATCCCCTGTCCGCGTTCCTATAGTGCTTCTTGTAATTAATATCATAGCAAACTGTGACACTTTGCTTACGGAGACAAGTCCCGCCTCAATTTATTACCCACCATGGAAGCCGTCAAGCATTATCCGTGTTGCTATTTTTGTGTGCGGGAGCAGCGTTATCGTCGATGAAATACGGAGCTCGCGGACGGAATCCACAATTCTCGGAGTGTCGCGTCATGCCGGTGGTCACTGGACGGACCATCGATGCCCGCACTCACTTTTGTGTTTCTTTTTGTGCGTTCTCGAACTTTCCTCTTTATGTGTAAACCATTATTAACGTCGCAAATATGTATATGCAGCGAGCGTTTGTTGCAAGTAACTAAAACGGATGAGGGTCTCATGTTAATACTGTGTATGCGGCCAAAACCGTCCAAGTGCAGACGCATATCCGTATAATACATGCATCAATGTTTCCACACTGCGTCTTCGAAACGCGCCGCTTGGCCCGGCACAAGAGCCTGACTGATAGCGCTATATCATATTTGCTATCTCCTCTTTCGCAAATAGTAAAAACCTGGCTTAAAGAGTCAAGCTGCCGGGGGGTGCGCAAAACAAAGCGGGGGCGAATCCGCCGTCAACCCTACCTTGAAAAAGTGGGGGGGCGCCCCCCGCGCGCAGCGCGGGGGGGGCCCCCACGCCGAGCGCGACAGCGCGAGGCCCGACCCGAAGGGGAGGGGGGGGGGTTTGGGGGGGGGGGGGGGCATCCAGGCCCCCCCCCCCCAGAATTTTTATTTAATTTCTATGTAACAAAGGCATATTTTCTTAATAAAAATTTTGAAAACCTCGCTGGCTCGCTCATTTACCGGCCAATGCATTTTATTGCATGTCAACAATTTTACGAAAAAGACACATTCTGACTTAGTGACATGTAAATGTAACATGCCCTGATGACCCAATGTAATTAGTATTGTCCGGATATTGTTATTATATAAATGCTGAAATTTGAAAAGGTTCTGCGAAATGGGCAATCAAGGCAGCATCGAAATGGTTAATAATATAACACATAAATAATCCGAAAAACCAAATACGCAATTTTCAATTCGGGCTAAACCGGAAAAGAAAAATAAGTTTTGACTTCTAGTCTGTCCGAAAAATATGCTGCAAACGAATATCATCAATGTAATCATTGCACGTGCAAACAAAGGCACCAAAGCATCACCGAAGGCGCCGTGGCAGGTCGGGATTCCATCTGAAAAAAGGTGTTCAAAAACACCGGGTGGCATGGGGATGACATCACATGGAGGCAGCCGAAGTCTGCCTCCTGTCATTGTCCCAGCCCTACATTGGTACAATCTCTGCATCATCACAGCATGGTTAGCAGTACATTGAAAATAGAGAGCATTTGAATAGTTGAATTTCATTTACATGAAAGAAAGCTTGGACATAACATGAAGCAATCTGTCCAACACCTTAGACACATTGGAACACAAATGCCTTTGCTGCTTGTCGGCTGAATAAAACCGCAATGGAGCGCCGTGGAGGAACATCTCATTGTACTTCTGCAGCGATGCGGCAATAAAACGGTCGGACTGGCTTTGAGCAGGCATGTTGAAATGCACAATGGACTCGTAAGCATACATCTCGAACTTTAGCCCACGCTGACCGATTGCATGCTTGTCAACACACCCACACATCCCCTCAGCCACTGCCTCATTCGCAATCTTAAGTACAACCATCATATAGATGAAAAGGAAAGCACTGGCACCATCATACCATTTTCTTTTAGTCAGCACTTTCCTTTGGATGTCGACGCCAGAGACAGAAATGCTCCCACTAGCATCATCCCATTTGTGGCGTGCCGTACTAGACGCAGCGCCTTCATAGAAATCTGTCACTTCCTTATGCAGACGCGTGGCCAAAACCTCCACGGCAGCGAATGAATCCTCCCAGGATTCGACATTGATGCCAGCATTGTGCGCCCACTCCTAGACCTTTCTGTATTGGGGCTGCACGACGTTGTGAAGGTAACTGTCGAGTGACTGGCCGCCGGGTAGGGTTGGCCTGCAGAATAACCTCAAGTCCATGCACTTGGAAGCAACAGCAATTATTTCATGCTCATCATCAATGAAACGAACCTCAAAGAAGTGCATCATATTGTCGATCCAGTCCGCAATGAGATGTTGAAGATCCTTATAGGCTTGTTCTTGGGTGTTCGACGGTAAGCTGGATGGAAACGTATCGCAGTGAATCCGCAACTGCTCACCCAGCAGAGTCCCCGTCTCAAGGAAGTCCGCGTAGGTGGTAGATTCGCCAGGCTGCCGACCGTGGATCGGTTTGTGCAAAGCCGGGAAGTGCTCTACGCTAAAGCCCTTCTCCGCCCTCAAGGCATCTCGCATATCTCGCATCTGCTGAAACTTTTTATCAAAAGCCAGCAGCTCCCACGGAATGACATTGACTGTTTGCATCTTCAAGCTAAGATGCATGCACTTGTCGAGCAGCGGGACAAGGCAGGTTACCTCTCCCATGAACCAGTAATCCAAAAACGCAGTCATCGATCCACCCTTGCATCGGCCTCCTCTCCTCCTGCTTCAGCATGGGCGTGGCGACCTTATCTCTGATCGCCCTCAGTAACACCTTGTAGTTTCTGACAAAATTCTGGTACACTTTGTGCTCAGATTGAGCAAATCTAGTGTCACAGAAGCGCTTCAATGCATACAGGACGATCTCCTCCTCCTTCGCGATGTCGATGAGCGTCTCGAAACCTTGACCGTCTCAAATAAATGTCAGAGATCATTTGGGAGATGAGTGCATACCACTTCACCTCCGGAAGATCGCCCTCCAGCTCCGCCTGCTCACTTGCTTACTGCTCATCCGTATGTCTCCCATCGCCTTCGGTAGCCACTCCAGCCAATGCATTGCCGTTGAACGCGTTCCGCGCTCGCTCAGTTGGCCTCCTCTCTCGTCTACTTCTCCTCAATGAGTCATTAGAAGCTTCTTGTGGTCCGGAAGGTTGCTCATCCATGTCATCCGTAGAGGGTGGTTCACGTTGAGCAGCAGCACACACATTGATCTGCCGAGCCACGCACATCTTGTCCTTCCTCACATCACCGATGGTGAGCTCCAACCGGTGTGCACAATATCCACTCCATCATTCGTTGCACAACTGCAGGGTCGTTTCGCTCTACTTCTGGTAGCAAGTGCTTCGCGATTTCCTCAGAAACATTGTTAGCGAAGTATTGACCATCAGCGGCAAATCCGACAAACTGTTGAGCAAGCTCTTCCCGCGTGAAACGCAAAGTGTCATGCATACAACTTTGGATCAGCTCGTCTGCAAGGCCCTTGCCTGTGCCATCCTTAGCAAGAATGTAGTCAACAAATGCAGCCTTTACCTCACCCTTGTCAAACATCAGCACGCCGACAGCTTGGCCAGTGCGGTGTTGTTCGGTGACCTTGTCCGCCGTTGCAACGAACACTCGCGGCTTTCCAGTAGCAGGATCAGTCATCTTCATATATTTACTGACATTGTCAATGGTCACCTGATGCATGGCTTGCACCATCTTCGCCATGAACTTCTTGGAGTGGTTGAACCTCCCGACACGACCGCCCATCAGATAAAAGTCGGCGACTTTCCTCTCGAAGTCTTGGCGTGAGCCTGCCTCCCGCAGAGTATGTAGCACAAGACGCACTAGGTTGGGTCCAATATGGTAGTTCTTCTCTGCCTCTTTGTCGAGATCACTGCGCATCTCGACGGCTCGCTTATGTGTGCTGCTCTTGATATGGCTCGTCCAGTTTTGCCGCAGTCGGTGAAGGCGTGGGTCAAGGTGTATGCGGCCCCCTTGCGTTGCGAGCAGGTAGGGCAAGTAACCGACTTTACAGAAAGTGAATCCAAAACTTTCCGCGAGCTCCTTTGCATTTCGCACGGGCTGGTTTTGTTGCGGAGGGTCAGTCGCACGAGTCTCTGAGGTACCAGGGACCTCACCCAACGCAATCTTTACTGCTTGCGATAGAGTTTCAACCAAGGCGGAACTACCGAGATCAACCGGACGCGACCTAATAGCCTCCAATGCCTTTTGAATCATATCTAGTTTCTCCAATACAACTTTGGCAGACACGTTTTCACTAGCGACGCGGGGAGAGGTGCTGCCCGCGACACGATACTCAAAATCCATCGCAGTCGGATCTCGGGCGGTGTCGCCACGGGTTCCTGCACCAACGTCATGACTAACCGGCCTAAACGGAGAAGGCGGCTGCTCGGGAGAACGCTGCTGGGTAGCGACAGAAGTCACACCGAGCTAGTCAAGCGTATTCTGCCCTTCAAGTGGTGCGGTTTGAAGGTTAGACGGAATAGGAACTGGCACGCCGGGATGCTTCCGGTTATAGTGACTAGACCACGCAACCTTTTTATCGGCACGAGACGAAAAAACACATCCCGAGACGCCGCACTGCACTCTACGACGCTTACGCTGCGTCACCATCGCGACCGCGTGCTGGACTGCCGGTACTCCGGTAGTCGGTAAAGATCACGCTACGGCGCTACGCCAAACTGGCCAAAGCAGGTGACTAAATGAGAAGGCTAGAAGGGGGTCAGCCGATCAGGTCAACACGAGAATGATTAAAACATAAAAGCAAAAGCAGACTGCCAAGGACTCAGACTGCCGGTACTCCGGTAGTCGGTAAATATCACGCTACGGCGCTACGCCAAACTGGCCAAAGCAGGTGATTAAATGAGAAGGCCAAAAGGGGGTCAGCGGCCGATCAGGTCAGCAGGAGAATGATTAAAACATAAAAGCAAAAGCAGACTGCCAAGGACTCAGACTGCCGGTACTCCGGTAGTCGGTAAAGATCACGCTACGGCGCTACGCCAAACTGGCCAAAGCAAGTGACTCAATGAGAAGGCCAGAAGGGGGTCAGCCGATCAGGTCAGCGGGAGAATGATTAAAACATAAAAGCAAGAACAGACTGCCAGGGACTCAACGAACGACAACTGAAATGGTCCAATGGTCCAGATCCAGCCGGGCAGCTGTGCCGACCACAAGCGTGGCAGAAGCGAGAATGATTTACAACGTCTGTTAACCCGTAGTCTTGACGAGTCCAGTGATCGACTGATCGGTACGGTATGGGACTACGGGAGTGCCCCGAAGTCAGGCCCCGTTTACTAGTCTATCAGAAGTATTGCCTTCCATGCACGGCAATGCGCGGCGATTTTGCCACTGCATTAACTACACCAACAAACCGAAATGGCGTTAACAGTGGCAATGGCGCGGATCTATCAATGGGATAACATCCCGATTTCATACGCGCCTGCCCCCCAGCTGCCCCTCCCCTGCCCCCCCCCCCCCTGCCCCCCTCGTGAGAGTTCTCGGCTAACGTGAAGCATTTCAATTATTGGTGAATCATGGCGACTAAATTTACGGTTGATAGAATATACTGTGATATTACCAAGGATCATTTTATCATCATTACCCTATCAGATCGGTAATAATTGAATAATATCGTCACGATTTATAAAATTAATTTCAAATTTGTAAGATTAATGTATTATGGACGGTATACTCGGTTGTAAATGTAGTAATATCACATGTAAATGTTCATGAAATCCCTGTATTAGATATATATCGGTTTCTCCAAAACTTTTCTTTACATTGAAACTAATTCGATATCTGCCGGTTCGTATCCCATCCCAAGTCTAAAGCGAGCCAGGCGCCCAAGCCGGCCACTAGGCGAGCCGGCCGAGCCCCCTCGCCTAGTACGTGTCCATTTCTATTGCACTCATGCTATGCGTGCTTCTATCGTTTTCGCTCCCCCACCCTGCTCGAAAAGCCGTTTTGCCCCCCGCATGACCCACCCCCCAAAAGTGCACTTTTTCAAGGTAGGCCGTCAACCGCCTATAACAAACAGAAAGGCAGAATGCACGGCCGAGCTCCACCGCATGCGAAGAGTAGACGAGGAGGGTGGCATAATCATTGATACAAAAATAGGGGTATTTTGTGCTCCGAGTGAGCAAGCGCGCTATCCGGGAGATTGTTGCCGCCATGGAGTGGCACCAAAAAAAACCGGAATAAATGTAATAAGTCGGAAATATGACTGTAAACAGCCTCCGATGTTGCCGACTAGGCCAGAATTCTGTTTCACTTGGTTGCTGCCCATGCCAGGCGAAAGGAGTGGCTTCGTTTGCCATCGGTGGCGCACAAGTCTTTGTCACGGATACTTTCAACTTGTACTCGACGCTGCGCACGCGCAAACTCGCCGTTGGTACGGTTTACTACGCCCCCCGCCACATCCGCTACTAAATTAGGAGAACCTCGTCCGTCGCTCCGTCGAGTGAGCCAGCCCCGCCGCTGCCGCTAGTATTGTTGCTACTCGAGCGTCGGTACTGCTGACGCAGCGAAACCACCGCCGCTCCGTCTCCTTCGTCAGCATTCGCCTCGTCCTGGCTGAAGCTTACAATGTCCGAGGACTGCATGCTCGCCCGCGTGGCTTCCTCTTTGGAACGCTCTTCGTCGGCCAGTAACAGCCCCGCCACCGTGCGCTCCTCCCGCCAATTGTTACTCTTATTTACCCCTCCACCCGCGCTGATCGTCTTCGCCTCCTCCTCGCTAAGCATCATAATCTCCTCCGTCTCCGGCTCACCGTCCTCGAGCATCACGCTCAGCGGTGGCGGCGCCATTCTACGACGTTCCGGTGGTCGCTCGTCCGGGGAAGGCAGGCGCGGGGGAGGCGCAACCGGGCCTCGGCCCGCCTCGCTCGACGCATTGGCGCGGTTAAAACTGCTCTGACTGTTGAGTGACCAGGTGCGCGTGGGCTCGGGAGCCTTTGTGTGGGAAAGGTCCAGCGCAGTGGGGGCTCCCCCTTTAACAAAACCCGCCGCGCCGCTTTGTCGCTTGTTTTCTTCTAGGAACGGCTGCGAACGGGAGCGGACGGGATTGGCGCTGTCTGGGCGCGGCTTCCGATTCTCCTCCAGCTCCTCCGCTTGTGCTAGCACCGCCATGCGTTCGTTCAGCATAGACATGGCGACAATACTGCCGGTGGTGGTGGTGGGCGTGGCGGAGGTGGGCGTCTCGGGGTCGCCCTCCGCCGTCGTACTGGCCGCAACGCTATTCCGCCACAAAGAACTATTTATGGAATCCATCAGATTATTGCTCCCTCCGACCTCCACCTTCCGCGTCTCCGCCGCCGCGTTCGTGTCTAGAGCCAAGACACCCACCATCTCCACATCCTCACACGTCGAAATATATTGCAAGTATCGGCCGATGGGGGCGGCGTCGACCGCCCGCACATCCAAGCGCAAAAGACAAATTCACCTATACTTTTCAAAACGAACTTCCGTACTATCTTTAGTCACCTTGTATGAAGTGGGAGAGGAGGAGTCTTTGGTTACGCAAAGCTATGTAAAGTTCTTTGGCAAGTGGTACAGAAATGGGGCGGTGATGGCACATCTGCCGGAATGGACTCGCGCGATTAAGGCGGTGAAGCTTTAAAACCTAAACCTCGTATTTCCAACCGCAAGAAATAGATGTTAGAATTATTTTGTTAAACGGACGGGGGAAAACTCGTTGATTTGGCATGCTTATGGCGGGGTCGACGGCAAGCGTACCCGGGTACGGCTTGCCGATCATTTCGGCCCTCAGATGGACAGGTAAGAGACAAGCAGGGAGGGAAACCCTAACTACCCGGCACTTACCTGTAGCCCTAACCCCTCACGCTACCCCCAAGTCACTAGATCAGCAGATCCGAAACCCGGGGATAGCTGAGCGGTATAATACCATCCCCGGATTTTTTCCCGTACCAGACCTCTTTTCTTCTTTTTGCTTTGTGGTCTCCGATGCATTTTCTTGTAATTGGTTTTCGGTACCAGATATCTCTCTGTCTTCGTGGAACCCGTACAATAAATCGTAGTACAGCTTAATATATACAGGTATCAAATTGACACGGGGAAATTACGTGCCCATCTGCAGAAGTTCAAATTGACACGGGGAAATTCCGCGATAATGGTGCATCGTTGCAGATGAAGGTACGGGTACATAGAGTAACTGTCACCGACAATTTCACAATATATAATCCTTAACAGTAATTTGATGCAACAGCTCGACGTCCGCGAAGCAGAACGACGCGGCCTGACGTGGTCAGTAACCCACTGCGCGCAAACAGTCCAGGCGGCTCCATGGCACTTGGCGAGAGAGCAAGCACTTGAGCGCTGCGGTGAAATATAGCGTAGCCTTTGACAGGCGGTGACAGTTTTGGCTGGCTGAGTTGGGCATCTGCGGCACTCGTCGAGCGCGCTGGAGGCACTAGTGCGAGTGTCCGATGGTAGAGCGCTCAGCACATCCCGCGGCCCAGTTTCCGCGGCCTTCCCAGACAATGCGCCTCCTTCCAGTGCTCACTGCGCTGGTTATACTGCCTTTCCTACCCGGTATGGTGCAGTCCACTAGTCTGATCGGACAGACAGGATGCTTGGTAAGTGCGCTGGGCTCTGCACCCCACTTGCTGTTATTGCGCTGGCTTTGCTCAGTACCTGGTACATTAATCCCGTATTCGGGAAAAACAGGCGTATTCCTCTCAGCTTGAGAGAACATCGACAGAAGGGCTGAAGCGCAGCGTATTCGAAGCTCGATACTTGCATTAGCATTCAATATCAAGCGGTTTCCCTGATTCGACAGTGCTTGGCGGGAGCTTTGCCGGACCTAGAGTCTGACACGCGTGCGCACTAAGCTTGCCGTACTTTCCGTCCCGCCGTCCCAGTAGCGCGGCACGCGTTCAGAGAGCATGTGTTTACTTCTGTAGAACAGTCTCGGCTAACACATCATGCCGGGGCTTTCAAAATTGCAATGAACCCTCTGCAGTGGATATTCAGCGAGCTCTGTCTTAGTTACTGTCTAGCTCGTGCCCTTTTTCGTTATCGCTTTGTCGCGACAAGGCACTACCGTGTATAGATTGCTTGGAAGCCCTGGTAACCCTAGAAACCCCAGCGAGCTCTTAGCTTTGCCCTTCTGCACGCACACAGGTGGACACGGTTGTCGCTGGCGAGCAGGCGATCAAGGGCTCCGCCGGCTCTGGCGTTTGGCTGCACTACGAGCTTAAGCTTCCATCCGCGGGCGACGGACGTGTGCAGCTTCGCGTGGAGCTGGTTCAGCCCGGACGGCGTTCCTTCGGCGCGCGCCTTCGCGTTCATTCAGGTGAAGTGGACTGCAGCCGTCGCAGCGGGTTCCACATGCAGGGCACCCGCCCTGAGCGCTGCATGGAGTATGCATGCGAGCAGATCGAGTGGGTAGTCATTCCGGACGCGCGCAGCACGTTCCACATTGCCGTGCAAAGCGTGGGAGATGACTTTTACCTGCATGCATCAACCGCCGCCTATGCATTGAATGAGTTGAGCGACACGGCAGTGGGGGAATGCAGCCCAGAGGATGGATGCTATGAGACGGTGGGGGCGGTGGGGCAGGAAGGTTTCATGGCATGGTATAGGGCCACCAACACGCTGAGTATCCCTCCTGAAGGAATGGCCAGCCACCAGTTTGGCATCAGGGTGAGTTTGGCCGCAAGCACGTTTGATATTTTCACAACCCATTGCCTTAACTTTTTCAGGGAGTTTGATGTGAGCAGCCACTGAGCTCCTCCTCTCATGTTGCTGCTGTCACTCACTGCCCGTAGTCCTCCAGCAGCGGGCACGCCACTCACCTGATGGTTCGCAAGGTGGCTGCGCAAGACGCCGAGCTGTCCGTCCCAATCAAGGCCTCGGGTAACCCGGACGCCGAGTGCTTTAACATGGCCACCTACGGTTGGGGCTTGACTGACACCTTCTCGCCCCCGAGTGGCAGCGCCCATGCTGCGGAGTTCATCATAGGTAAAAACACAGACAAACACACACACACACACACACAATCTCGCCTCAATCATCAACCCCTCCTGCACCGAGTTAAATGCTATGCAGCCCCTTTGGTTTCCATCTGTGGCGCTAGTTTTCACCTTTTATTGTCCCTCCTCCCCCATCATGTGCAGGCATTCAGGTGCATGCTTCCGGTATCGAGATCACTGGCCGCAACAAGTTCCTTCCATGCACCATGTCGGGGCTATTGGGCGAAGCGGTGCCGGTCTGCAGCCGCACCGAGAGCCCCTCCCCTTTCCGCTTCACCTTCCAGCTTCGGGAGCGACAGGCGACGCTCTACTCGCACACCGCTTCGCTGGCGTCCGAGGTGGCGCTAGGGGGGTCGGAGAACGAGGCGGTGGTGTCGTCGGTGGCGGAGCGCGGGGAGTGGCAGTTTTTCCGCTTCCGAGCCTCACCGCCGCAGCCGACGGGGTCAGCGTGGGAAGAGGGCGACATGTCTCTCGTCCGAGTGCGGTTGCAGCTGACGCAAACAGGTCGCATCGTCCCCAGAGCTACCATGCGTGCTTCCGCCTTGGTCGACTTCCCTCTTGAGCAGCTGGGCGTGCGGCAATACCAGGAGGCCACTTGCCGTGGGGACTGCGCGCTAGTGGTGGCGCTCCCGCCTGGGTCCACAGAGGTTACGGTGGCCATGCAGGTCGACAATGACGACCAGCGACGCTTCTTCACCATGGATGCCGTTACAGTGGACCTCAAGTGCGGCTGGCTCCCCACCTGCTCCGACTGTGCGACAGCACACAGCAGCGGCCTGGACTGTATGTGGACGCCGGACGAGACCTCCGTCGCAGGTGGCTTCTGTCACTCGTCTGGAGGCCGCGTAGAGGTGGCACCCCAGTGCGAGTCTCAGGCGGAAGCGGAGTGTCACGTGCCGGAGAGCATACTCGGCGACGTGACGCAAACTTGCGTCGCGTGTCCTGTTGGTTGCGGGTGGTGCGGGCAGCCGTTTGGTGGCGGGCAGCACGCCGGCGCGTGCGTTCCAGAGGCACTCGCGACAGACACACGGTGGGTTGGTTCTTCCGGACCGGAGCTGGGTGACGGGGGTCACCTGATGGCAGCGGGATACTGTAGCGTGTGGGAGACGAGCAAAGTGGCGCGAGAGGCGCAAAGGTGCGATGAGATCGCGGTCGCGGCCACCGCCGGCGCGTGCGACATGGGCAGCGGCGACTGCGCCGCGTGCAGCAGCCTTTCTCCCGTGTGTACCTACTGTGCTAACCCCGAGGCGCCAGGGGAGGGTGGGCAGTGCGTCCCTATAGCCGCTGACCCAGCCACATGCAACGTAGCTCAGTATCCGTGGCTTGGCTACGGTGCCGGTGAACTTTCCTGTCCGCCGAAACAGGAGCAGACGGGAAGCCGGAAGTTCACGGACGTGGTGGAGATCTCGACGGCGAATACGGAGCTCACGCTGCCCCCCGCGCTGGCGCTACCGGATACGCTTGGGGGACAGTCACTGGGCGTGACTCATGGTATCGCGTCCAATGCGGTTTATGTCGCGGCTCAGCTTTCGCCATCTCTCGCGGGCAGTCCCGCCGTGTACAACCTCCGTCTCCGAGTCGCTGCGGGGGCCGCCGGGTCGCGCGTGAAAGCAATGGCGCAGGTGGGCGCACTGCCGGTGCGTTCCAGTACGCTGGCAGCCGGCACGCATGCGTGGTCGAGGGATAAAGAGGTTGTGTTACTTCCGGTGGGTGCGTTCTTGGGGAGTGGCCTTCCCCGGCAGGTGTTGTTTTCGCTGGAGCAGGTGGCGAGGGGTAGTACGGGTACGGACGTAGTATCAGCTGGGGTTTCGGTGGAGGTGGAGGAGGGCGTCCTGGTGGCTACCACACTCGGTGGGACAGTCAACTCAGCCACCGCCCCCCTCGGCTCCGAAAGACAGGTCTGCTGTGGCGGGCGGTTGGTCTACCGGCTGCAGGTGGATCAGTCGGAGGTCGGTGGGTCCGTGTCGGTTGAGCTGACGGGGCTGTACGGGTCAGGCGCCGGCGCCGTGACGTTACTGGCCTCGTGGGACGAGGAGCCGACCGAGCTCGGCAGCAGTTACAGGGGCGAGGAGATGGACGCAAACGGAGTGCTTCGAATGGGTATTTATCTCGGCGAAGCGGGAAGTGAGCGGACGGAACGCACGTGGTACGTTTCAGTGAACGCCGGTGTACCGGAGGATGCTGATGCAGATGGGTCGTGGTCGGCGACCACTGCCTCGTTCAGCATTCGTGCCCTGCGTACCGTCCCCGGAGCGGTGATGGAGTCTTCGCAAGTGACGAGACTCGCGGGCTTCGAGACTGATCTACCCATCTGGCAGTGGGTGCTGATTGCTGTCGCGATCGGTGTGGCGTTGGGCCTCTTCCTCGCCGTCTTTTACGTTGTCAACCGCATGCTTTACAAGTACTTGCGGTTCAAGAGTTACGAGATGAAGGCCTCGGGGTCGTTTAACTCGCCGCGCGGCGACAAGCCTTTGAAGACTGCGTTTGATGAGGAGACGCCAGTCAGCGGCACGCCTGGCACGCCGGCGGAGGAGGGAAAGCGCGGGACTGGCTTGCTGGCTCGACTCATTGGGCGGGGAGGCGGGGTGGGAGAGGAGGAGACCGGTGGGCTGCTGAAGCGGCATCGACGGAAAAAGGTTAAATGGTACGATCCTCGTACGTTTAAGTGGGACGAGGGCGAGGACGACAGTGCGGCGCACGGCGCGGAGGCGCTAGCAGGGATGGAGAACAAGTCGGAAGCGGAGGATGTGGAGATGGTGGGTGTCTTGGCTCTAGACACGAACGCGGCGGCGGAGACGCGGAAGGTGGAGGTCGGAGGGAGCAATAATCTGATGGATTCCATAAATAGTTCTTTGTGGCGGAATAGCGTTGCGGCCAGTACGACGGCGGAGGGCGACCCCGAGACGCCCACCTCCGCCACGCCCACCACCACCACCGGCAGTATTGTCGCCATGTCTATGCTGAACGAACGCATGGCGGTGCTAGCACAAGCGGAGGAGCTGGAGGAGAATCGGAAGCCGCGCCCAGACAGCGCCAATCCCGTCCGCTCCCGTTCGCAGCCGTTCCTAGAAGAAAACAAGCGACAAAGCGGCGCGGCGGGTTTTGTTAAAGGGGGAGCCCCCACTGCGCTGGACCTTTCCCACACAAAGGCTCCCGAGCCCACGCGCACCTGGTCACTCAACAGTCAGAGCAGTTTTAACCGCGCCAATGCGTCGAGCGAGGCGGGCCGAGGCCCGGTTGCGCCTCCCCCGCGCCTGCCTTCCCCGGACGAGCGACCACCGGAACGTCGTAGAATGGCGCCGCCACCGCTGAGCGTGATGCTCGAGGACGGTGAGCCGGAGACGGAGGAGATTATGATGCTTAGCGAGGAGGAGGCGAAGACGATCAGCGCGGGTGGAGGGGTAAATAAGAGTAACAATTGGCGGGAGGAGCGCACGGTGGCGGGGCTGTTACTGGCCGACGAAGAGCGTTCCAAAGAGGAAGCCACGCGGGCGAGCATGCAGTCCTCGGACATTGTAAGCTTCAGCCAGGACGAGGCGAATGCTGACGAAGGAGACGGAGCGGCGGTGGTTTCGCTGCGTCAGCAGTACCGACGCTCGAGTAGCAACAATACTAGCGGCAGCGGCGGGGCTGGCTCACTCGACGGAGCGACGGACGAGGTTCTCCTAATTTAGTAGCGGATGTGGCGGGGGCGTAGTAAACCGTACCAACGGCGAGTTTGCGCGTGCGCAGCGTCGAGTACAAGTTGAAAGTATCCGTGACAAAGACTTGTGCGCCACCGATGGCAAACGAAGCCACTCCTTTCGCCTGGCATGGGCAGCAACCAAGTGAAACAGAATTCTGGCCTAGTCGGCAACATCGGAGGCTGTTTACAGTCATATTTCCGACTTATTACATTTATTCCGGTTTTTTTGGTGCCACTCCATGGCGGCAACAATCTCCCGGATAGCGCGCTTGCTCACTCGGAGCACAAAATACCCCTATTTTTGTATCAATGATTATGCCACCCTCCTCGTCTACTCTTCGCATGCGGTGGAGCTCGGCCGTGCATTCTGCCTTTCTGTTTGTTATAGGCGGTTGACGGCCTACCTTGAAAAAGTGCACTTTTGGGGGGTGGGTCATGCGGGGGGCAAAACGGCTTTTCGAGCAGGGTGGGGGAGCGAAAACGATAGAAGCACGCATAGCATGAGTGCAATAGAAATGGACACGTACTAGGCGAGGGGGCTCGGCCGGCTCGCCTAGTGGCCGGCTTGGGCGCCTGGCTCGCTTTAGACTTGGGATGGGATACGAACCGGCAGATATCGAATTAGTTTCAATGTAAAGAAAAGTTTTGGAGAAACCGATATATATCTAATACAGGGATTTCATGAACATTTACATGTGATATTACTACATTTACAACCGAGTATACCGTCCATAATACATTAATCTTACAAATTTGAAATTAATTTTATAAATCGTGACGATATTATTCAATTATTACCGATCTGATAGGGTAATGATGATAAAATGATCCTTGGTAATATCACAGTATATTCTATCAACCGTAAATTTAGTCGCCATGATTCACCAATAATTGAAATGCTTCACGTTAGCCGAGAACTCTCACGAGGGGGGCAGGGGGGGGGGGGCAGGGGAGGGGCAGCTGGGGGGCAGGCGCGTATGAAATCGGGATGTTATCCCATTGATAGATCCGCGCCATTGCCACTGTTAACGCCATTTCGGTTTGTTGGTGTAGTTAATGCAGTGGCAAAATCGCCGCGCATTGCCGTGCATGGAAGGCAATACTTCTGATAGACTAGTAAACGGGGCCTGACTTCGGGGCACTCCCGTAGTCCCATACCGTACCGATCAGTCGATCACTGGACTCGTCAAGACTACGGGTTAACAGACGTTGTAAATCATTCTCGCTTCTGCCACGCTTGTGGTCGGCACAGCTGCCCGGCTGGATCTGGACCATTGGACCATTTCAGTTGTCGTTCGTTGAGTCCCTGGCAGTCTGTTCTTGCTTTTATGTTTTAATCATTCTCCCGCTGACCTGATCGGCTGACCCCCTTCTGGCCTTCTCATTGAGTCACTTGCTTTGGCCAGTTTGGCGTAGCGCCGTAGCGTGATCTTTACCGACTACCGGAGTACCGGCAGTCTGAGTCCTTGGCAGTCTGCTTTTGCTTTTATGTTTTAATCATTCTCCTGCTGACCTGATCGGCCGCTGACCCCCTTTTGGCCTTCTCATTTAATCACCTGCTTTGGCCAGTTTGGCGTAGCGCCGTAGCGTGATATTTACCGACTACCGGAGTACCGGCAGTCTGAGTCCTTGGCAGTCTGCTTTTGCTTTTATGTTTTAATCATTCTCGTGTTGACCTGATCGGCTGACCCCCTTCTAGCCTTCTCATTTAGTCACCTGCTTTGGCCAGTTTGGCGTAGCGCCGTAGCGTGATCTTTACCGACTACCGGAGTACCGGCAGTCCAGCACGCGGTCGCGATGGTGACGCAGCGTAAGCGTCGTAGAGTGCAGTGCGGCGTCTCGGGATGTGTTTTTTCGTCTCGTGCCGATAAAAAGGTTGCGTGGTCTAGTCACTATAACCGGAAGCATCCCGGCGTGCCAGTTCCTATTCCGTCTAACCTTCAAACCGCACCACTTGAAGGGCAGAATACGCTTGACTAGCTCGGTGTGACTTCTGTCGCTACCCAGCAGCGTTCTCCCGAGCAGCCGCCTTCTCCGTTTAGGCCGGTTAGTCATGACGTTGGTGCAGGAACCCGTGGCGACACCGCCCGAGATCCGACTGCGATGGATTTTGAGTATCGTGTCGCGGGCAGCACCTCTCCCCGCGTCGCTAGTGAAAACGTGTCTGCCAAAGTTGTATTGGAGAAACTAGATATGATTCAAAAGGCATTGGAGGCTATTAGGTCGCGTCCGGTTGATCTCGGTAGTTCCGCCTTGGTTGAAACTCTATCGCAAGCAGTAAAGATTGCGTTGGGTGAGGTCCCTGGTACCTCAGAGACTCGTGCGACTGACCCTCCGCAACAAAACCAGCCCGTGCGAAATGCAAAGGAGCTCGCGGAAAGTTTTGGATTCACTTTCTGTAAAGTCGGTTACTTGCCCTACCTGCTCGCAACGCAAGGGGGCCGCATACACCTTGACCCACGCCTTCACCGACTGCGGCAAAACTGGACGAGCCATATCAAGAGCAGCACACATAAGCGAGCCGTCGAGATGCGCAGTGATCTCGACAAAGAGGCAGAGAAGAACTACCATATTGGACCCAACCTAGTGCGTCTTGTGCTACATACTCTGCGGGAGGCAGGCTCACGCCAAGACTTCGAGAGGAAAGTCGCCGACTTTTATCTGATGGGCGGTCGTGTCGGGAGGTTCAACCACTCCAAGAAGTTCATGGCGAAGATGGTGCAAGCCATGCATCAGGTGACCATTGACAATGTCAGTAAATATATGAAGATGACTGATCCTGCTACTGGAAAGCCGCGAGTGTTCGTTGCAACGGCGGACAAGGTCACCGAACAACACCGCACTGGCCAAGCTGTCGGCGTGCTGATGTTTGACAAGGGTGAGGTAAAGGCTGCATTTGTTGACTACATTCTTGCTAAGGATGGCACAGGCAAGGGCCTTGCAGACGAGCTGATCCAAAGTTGTATGCATGACACTTTGCGTTTCACGCGGGAAGAGCTTGCTCAACAGTTTGTCGGATTTGCCGCTGATGGTCAATACTTCGCTAACAATGTTTCTGAGGAAATCGCGAAGCACTTGCTACCAGAAGTAGAGCGAAACGACCCTGCAGTTGTGCAACGAATGATGGAGTGGATATTGTGCACACCGGTTGGAGCTCACCATCGGTGATGTGAGGAAGGACAAGATGTGCGTGGCTCGGCAGATCAATGTGTGTGCTGCTGCTCAACGTGAACCACCCTCTACGGATGACATGGATGAGCAACCTTCCGGACCACAAGAAGCTTCTAATGACTCATTGAGGAGAAGTAGACGAGAGAGGAGGCCAACTGAGCGAGCGCGGAACGCGTTCAACGGCAATGCATTGGCTGGAGTGGCTACCGAAGGCGATGGGAGACATACGGATGAGCAGTAAGCAAGTGAGCAGGCGGAGCTGGAGGGCGATCTTCCGGAGGTGAAGTGGTATGCACTCATCTCCCAAATGATCTCTGACATTTATTTGAGACGGTCAAGGTTTCGAGACGCTCATCGACATCGCGAAGGAGGAGGAGATCGTCCTGTATGCATTGAAGCGCTTCTGTGACACTAGATTTGCTCAATCTGAGCACAAAGTGTACCAGAATTTTGTCAGAAACTACAAGGTGTTACTGAGGGCGATCAGAGATAAGGTCGCCACGCCCATGCTGAAGCAGGAGGAGAGGAGGCCGATGCAAGGGTGGATCGATGACTGCGTTTTTGGATTACTGGTTCATGGGAGAGGTAACCTGCCTTGTCCCGCTGCTCGACAAGTGCATGCATCTTAGCTTGAAGATGCAAACAGTCAATGTCATTCCGTGGGAGCTGCTGGCTTTTGATAAAAAGTTTCAGCAGATGCGAGATATGCGAGATGCCTTGAGGGCGGAGAAGGGCTTTAGCGTAGAGCACTTCCCGGCTTTGCACAAACCGATCCACGGTCGGCAGCCTGGCGAATCTACCACCTACGCGGACTTCCTTGAGACGGGGACTCTGCTGGGTGAGCAGTTGCGGATTCACTGCGATACGTTTCCATCCAGCTTACCGTCGAACACCCAAGAACAAGCCTATAAGGATCTTCAACATCTCATTGCGGACTGGATCGACAATATGATGCACTTCTTTGAGGTTCGTTTCATTGATGATGAGCATGAAATAATTGCTGTTGCTTCCAAGTGCATGGACTTGAGGTTATTCTGCAGGCCAACCCTACCCGGCGGCCAGTCACTCGACAGTTACCTTCACAACGTCGTGCAGCCCCAATACAGAAAGGTCTAGGAGTGGGCGCACAATGCTGGCATCAATGTCGAATCCTGGGAGGATTCATTCGCTGCCGTGGAGGTTTTGGCCACGCGTCTGCATAAGGAAGTGACAGATTTCTATGAAGGCGCTGCGTCTAGTACGGCACGCCACAAATGGGATGATGCTAGTGGGAGCATTTCTGTCTCTGGCGTCGACATCCAAAGGAAAGTGCTGACTAAAAGAAAATGGTATGATGGTGCCAGTGCTTTCCTTTTCATCTATATGATGGTTGTACTTAAGATTGCGAATGAGGCAGTGGCTGAGGGGATGTGTGGGTGTGTTGACAAGCATGCAATCGGTCAGCGTGGGCTAAAGTTCGAGATGTATGCTTACGAGTCCATTGTGCATTTCAACATGCCTGCTCAAAGCCAGTCCGACCGTTTTATTGCCGCATCGCTGCAGAAGTACAATGAGATGTTCCTCCACGGCGCTCCATTGCGGTTTTATTCAGCCGACAAGCAGCAAAGGCATTTGTGTTCCAATGTGTCTAAGGTGTTGGACAGATTGCTTCATGTTATGTCCAAGCTTTCTTTCATGTAAATGAAATTCAACTATTCAAATGCTCTCTATTTTCAATGTACTGCTAACCATGCTGTGATGATGCAGAGATTGTACCAATGTAGGGCTGGGACAATGACAGGAGGCAGACTTCGGCTGCCTCCATGTGATGTCATCCCCATGCCACCCGGTGTTTTTGAACACCTTTTTTCAGATGGAATCCCGACCTGCCACGGCGCCTTCGGTGATGCTTTGGTGCCTTTGTTTGCACGTGCAATGATTACATTGATGATATTCGTTTGCAGCATATTTTTCGGACAGACTAGAAGTCAAAACTTATTTTTCTTTTCCGGTTTAGCCCGAATTGAAAATTGCGTATTTGGTTTTTCGGATTATTTATGTGTTATATTATTAACCATTTCGATGCTGCCTTGATTGCCCATTTCGCAGAACCTTTTCAAATTTCAGCATTTATATAATAACAATATCCGGACAATACTAATTACATTGGGTCATCAGGGCATGTTACATTTACATGTCACTAAGTCAGAATGTGTCTTTTTCGTAAAATTGTTGACATGCAATAAAATGCATTGGCCGGTAAATGAGCGAGCCAGCGAGGTTTTCAAAATTTTTATTAAGAAAATATGCCTTTGTTACATAGAAATTAAATAAAAATTCTGGGGGGGGGGCCTGGATGCCCCCCCCCCCCCCAAACCCCCCCCCCCTCCCCTTCGGGTCGGGCCTCGCGCTGTCGCGCTCGGCGTGGGGGCCCCCCCCGCGCTGCGCGCGGGGGGCGCCCCCCCACTTTTTCAAGGTAGGGTTGACGGCGGATTCGCCCCCGCTTTGTTTTGCGCACCCCCCGGCAGCTTGACTCTTTAAGCCAGGTTTTTACTATTTGCGAAAGAGGAGATAGCAAATATGATATAGCGCTATCAGTCAGGCTCTTGTGCCGGGCCAAGCGGCGCGTTTCGAAGACGCAGTGTGGAAACATTGATGCATGTATTATACGGATATGCGTCTGCACTTGGACGGTTTTGGCCGCATACACAGTATTAACATGAGACCCTCATCCGTTTTAGTTACTTGCAACAAACGCTCGCTGCATATACATATTTGCGACGTTAATAATGGTTTACACATAAAGAGGAAAGTTCGAGAACGCACAAAAAGAAACACAAAAGTGAGTGCGGGCATCGATGGTCCGTCCAGTGACCACCGGCATGACGCGACACTCCGAGAATTGTGGATTCCGTCCGCGAGCTCCGTATTTCATCGACGATAACGCTGCTCCCGCACACAAAAATAGCAACACGGATAATGCTTGACGGCTTCCATGGTGGGTAATAAATTGAGGCGGGACTTGTCTCCGTAAGCAAAGTGTCACAGTTTGCTATGATATTAATTACAAGAAGCACTATAGGAACGCGGACAGGGGATGGAGGGGTGGGGGGGGGGGGGGGGGGGGGGGGGGGGGGGGGGGGGGAGGCGCAAGAGTGACAACAGGGTAAGGAAATCTAAGGCAAGGCAAAGGGAAGCACTACATTGTGCAC
>JAPMLY010002815.1:0-35007 GCA_026401115.1 Tetraselmis chui
ACCCTACTTGGCTTACTAAAAAACACGCAAACACATTCTCAGACTCCGCCTATGTAGTAAGTACAACGCCCCCCCCCCCTCGCCCAAACCCTCGCAAATACGACCGAATATCTCACCCTTGACGCCATCAAACAATAATGCCAAGCACGCATCCGCCACCTCCTACGCGCTACCACCACGTAAAAATTAAGAAAAATAAAAACGCGCGCCAACACAGCCTGCGACGCCTGTCCGAAATCTGCCCACCGCCTATTGAAAATTAAAAGCGGCCTCCTCCCCCCCTCTAGTGCCAACTCAACCCCCCACCGCATTACGAAACCCGATAAGACTACCGCAACCTCTCCCTCCGCAGTCCTAGAGGCGGTACACTCTCATTTCGCCTCCGAACTCAGCCGCGCCACCCCACATAAACTGCCCACCCCCCCATGGGAACTCCCAGACAACGCCGACAACTTTACCATCGAACCCCGCGAGGACCCCTCCCTCACCCTCGCCGATATGATAACCCGCGACACATTCGACAAACCATTAACTCGCTCGGCACGGGCAAAGCCCCCGGCCCCGACGGAATACCTAATGAAATCATACAATTCTTACCCCCGGCGACCCGCTCCACCCTCTTCTCTCTCCTATCCCTCCTTGCCCACAAGTCCTACAACCCTCCTGACTGGTGCCACAGCACGACATGCTTGCTTCATAAAAAAGGTGACCCCCCTCCTCGACAACTACTGCCCTATCGCCCTCATGAATAACCTCCTTAAGCTATGGGCCGCACTAATCAAAGATGCAGGCTCGAAATTCGCCGAAACCCACGGCATTCTGAGCGACCAACAAGACGGATTCCGACAACACCGCAGCATCCAAGACGCACTGTCATCCATCATCATGACAATGGAGGACGCAAAACTTCACAACAAAGACATCTACGTCATGTACGCGGACTTCAAAGGCGCATTCAATGCTGCGGACCACCGCATCATGTTCAAACACATGCGACAACTCGGTATGCTCTCCACCTTCGTAGACGCATGTGGACACCTCTACGGGGTCTCATCCACCGACTACATTACCCCATACGGCCCCACCCCCTCCATCGACATAAATCGAGGAACCTTACAAGGAGACACCCTCTCCCCATTTCTATTCACCCTCTTCATGAAACCCTTCCTCCGCTGGTACACGGTGGGCCGCAGGGGCTATCGCCCAGGCCCCCCTGCCACTAACGTCGACCCCACAGAACCCACAGCCATATACCCAAGACACGGCTTCGCCGACGACCTCAGCCTCGCCACGGGCTCGACCCCCAACGTGACCATCCAACTCCGGAAACTCTCCATGTTCAGCGCCTACACAGGTATGACAGTCAACATCCGAAAATGCTGCATCACCGGCGCCCTATGGCGCTCAGGCAACGCCCTCTCCCTTGCCAACATTGCCCTCCTTGCATCCCGCCTCTAAACTCAGTTCATCATCATCGACTCCATCCCGGCCCCCATCCCATCCATAGGCACCTCGGACACATACCGCGTCCTAGGGGTCGAGCTTAACACCTCCCTCACCTGCACTAAATACTGGCACGAATTAAGACGTACTACCGCGTCCCTCACCACCGCCCTCTCCACCTCCCCACTAACACAATCCCGCAAAATCAGAGTCATCCGTGGACTTATCGGCAAACACTTCACCCTCCAGCTCGGCCTCTTCAGTGACTCCCAACTCGACACCCTCGAAGGACAAATATGCCGCGCACTCCGCTCCGCCGTCTTCTCGGTACGCAACCTTCCCCGCACCGCCCTCCACCGCCCTACCACTGACCTAGGCTACGGCCTCCCCTACCTCAAAGCCCACGCCGCATAACTCACTGTCTGCCACCTTCATAAAATCATGAACAACCCCGGATATCGAGGCCACATGGCCCGAGCGCACAATCGCACCATCTCCACCACATGCTCCCACTGGCCCACCGAATCCATCATGTCGCACCGCTACACCCCACCCAGACTCAAAAGCCTAGTGAGAGCCCAACGTGACGCGGGCACCATGTTCCACAACATCCCCCCACTCTCCCTCACCAACCCCATTGCCTCCACACTCCGCGCCCACTTCACCAGCCAAGACCACACCCTCCTCGCCTCACTCCGCGACAAAGCCATACACACCACCGACCCTCACACATATAAACAAGCATAATGTGAATTCTCTCCCAGCAAAACACACGCTTCCCTCCTCCCCCGCCTCACTCCCCTCTGGAAAAATAACATCACCACATGGCCACAAGTCTTCCTCCGCGCCACCTCATCCTCCTTCATACTCAAATCCTGCAAATCCATCTCCACACCCACGGGGTAAAGTACCCTACTTTCAGTCCCCATCCGCCTTCTCGCCACAATCCTCACCGAACCCCTCGATGCTATCCACAACCGCCTGCCCATCACAAACCTCACCACCAAACAAGCATACCCCCCCACCACTATCCACCCCTCATGGATTCCCCTCCTCTCCCCACGCCTCCCCCGCTCCCCCCCCCCCCCCCCCGTCCTATCATCCAGCATCCACACCTCCCCCCCTCACGGCACCCACCAAACACCTTGAAACAGAATACCTCACCCCTCGGACCACCACTATCCCCCTGCGACGTTACGCGCATCGTTTCCAAACACAAGGACACCGAATACGGTCAAACCCAATACATGGTAGAATGGGCCCCGGAACACCTCACGGAATGGAACATACAACTCCAACTCGACGATGGCTTCCGCCTCATCTCCTCCACCCCCACATCGGTATTCCTCCCCACCCCTTCCCCTACCGACTGCTCCATATGTCACGACCCACTGCACACAGACCCCACCTCCACCTGTTGCACATGTCCGCACTTTGCCGTCCATTCCCAATGCCGCCCCGCTCAGGGACCCGCCACATGGCAATGCGACTGGTGTGCTCGAGGCCAACACCACAACCTCACCCGCCTCCACGAGGTCCAGTGGGCTCCGTGCCTACAACTACACGACACCATCAGTGAGGCCCCCTCCGCCCCCACCGCCCTCACCTCATTTAACTCCGGCTTTGTCCCCTCCACGACACCCATACTACCCGAACCCGGACCCCCTCCATGGGCGCACCCTCTTATCACAATTAGTCACGACTCTATCCAGCCCGACCTCGACATGCTCCCTACCGGCAAATTCGCCATTCACGCACACCCATCACTACATGACACAACAATACTATGCACTCCCGATGGCCGCGCGGTCACCACCCTTAACGGCCCCCGCGTCCGCCACTTATATCAACTCCTCCACCCCGACCTCTCGCAGGACACATTCGATGAGGAGGTCTACCACCTCCTCACTCGCCTAGGCTCCCGCTCAAAAATCCACTCCCCCACACCCGCCACCAACACCCGTAATAGATGGGCCACTAGAGAGGACCTCCTCACAGCCCTCCGCCACACATTAAACATCTAGACAGAACTATACTCTGACCCCCTCAACAAATCCCTCCACTCTCACACCTACCACTCAATATACCCCGAAGACATAGTCTTCTCCTCAAGCGGCAGCAATGCCCCACACACATGGCACGGCACCAACATAGCCAACCCAGAATACGACCACGAACATGCGATCACTAGCGCACACATGATAGCCTATCACACACTCAGCGCAACCATCCTCATACTCCCCCGATGGGAACACACACCATACCACCACTCCAAATGCATCAACTTACCATACACCCACCACTTCTTCACCCTTCCCAATGACGCAAACACCTTCCTACCCCCCGACCAACACAAAGGCCACCCCACCCCTACCCCATTCGGCACACGCTGGATGGTCGACATCTACCTCGTCGCCAACCCCCTCGCCCTCTCCACTCTACCCTCACACAAAGCCATGACCGCACTCCACAACACGCTCGAGTCTATCTACGACACACACCTCCCCAACCCCACCATCACCATCCCACCCCCACACCTCACCGACACCTACTCACCACACTCAGCAGGCATCTACAACCTCACCCCCCGACCCCATTCACCCCCTCACCTACCCCCTCCATGAACGCATGCAACTAACATACTCCCCCACCAGAGGAGAACTTGCTTGGAAGTGACAGGACTTTGTATACACAGACGGTTCCAAAAAGGGAGGCTTCCCCCCCCTAGGAGCAGCCGCCACCCACCCCGCCTCGGACACCCGCATCAAAATTCTGATGACCTCTACCCCTCCCTCGCACACCATCAATCGCGCTGAATTACCTGGCATAGACATAGGCCTCCAACTAGGCCATATATATCTCCTTACAAACAGTGCGTGCTCCCTCCGCCTCATACAAGGCTACTTGAACTGCCCATCCGCTTACAGACACAACATCCACCGCGACACGCTCCTCTCCATCACACACACCCTCCAAACCCGTTGCGACGCAGGCATCCGCACACACCTTGGCAAGATTAAAGCACACAACCACTCACTAGGAAACGACCTCGCAGACACACTAGCTAACCAAGTTGTAGACGGACACCCACCACACACGACATACACCACAGTTTTAGACGTGTCGATAGCCCACTGGACCTGGCCATACACCCTTACTCCATAGACCCTAGAGGAACCCATACCCTACAGGTACACCATTCTCAAGACTGATGCTCACACCCACAGCACCAAACATACTCACACATCCTTCTCATAAACATCCAAACAAGGTGCCCTACTCGCCCGTGCAGCGGAGGACGGCGCCGACTTCACCTTCCACAAAAAACACACAGCACTCACCAACATCCAATTCACCCACAAGCAAGAATTCATGTGGGGAGTCCACAACACCCGCCTCCTCACACACAACCCCACCCTGCGCTGCCCCATGTGTGGCTAATTCACCAGCAACGGCCACATGGCCGGTAACTGCCCCACCATGTTTGGCCTATGAAAGGATCGCCACAATAGCGCGCTACAACTCCTACTCTCCCTCTTGGAACGACACAACGGCGGTCGCTGGGAGACCATCACTGCTGACTTCGGTAACAAACCCATCAAATTATTCACCTCCCCCACTCCCACCCACACTCATGTTGACTGTCATCCCCCTGACCTCACCCACATGCCTACCCGCCTTGTTGCTGCTGACGAAGGTCTCTCGCCCGACTCCCTAACCTCGTGCCCCGTCGTCCTCCCCCCCGAGGTTCCCCCCCCGAGCTACGTCCCCCCGCGCACATACCCGACTTTATCCGCCTTCTCGGACCTCGATTCGTCGGTCACACAAACGGTCGCCGTCGATACTCATCCATTAAAAAGATTCAGATAGGGGAGTGGAAATAATGCACGGACAACAACCTCTCCCAAACATCCCACTTGATTCGTGCCAAAAACACACCCCTCACAAATACCATCCGCAGCCACTGGCCAGGTACTGAAGTAGACATCCTCCCCGTCGTCATGAGCCGCACGGTACACCGCACACATCCACCATCGTAAGTCTCACCTCTCTCTCCTCACGCTCCGCACAGACCCTCCGGACAAACTCATCTCAAAAGCACGACTCGACACGTCTCACATCCTTGCACAACTCCACACGCACACTGTCCAATGGCTACACCATCTTATACTTGTATACCGCATCAAATCCCGCACGACCTCTCGCCACGCCTCCACACAATACACCTTCGCATGCCCCTAATTGCACACAGCCATCACCCCGCACCGCACACTCCCCGGGGGGGAGTAAAACCCCCGAACACCCTTGGAGAGGTTGGATTAAGGCTGTTAACCGTCTAGCCCTGACTTGCAAATTCTATGTATGGCATAGTTGGGAGGGCCCAGAGACAGCAACCGGCGCATACGGTATTTGGTGTAAACCGGCGCATACGGTACATGTTGTAAACAATTTCAATTTCAATTTCTATTACATATAGATAATTAGATATTACGTTCTACTAATATATTTGCTATATTAGATAACAATAATACTATTATCTAATATAACAAATAGAGATATAATATATATAGATAATCAGATGTCAGAACAGTATATTACGCAGTACATTTGGAACCGCTTCATATCGGCAACTGTGAGCGCATGTGGCTACACCTACCCGGCATGAGACACACGTTGCAAACACTGCACCCCCGGCCAAGGTGGCACCTTCCACGACGCTAGGACGACGTCAAGACTTCGGCTACCTTGAGGGGGGGTATTAGCACTAGCATCCCGTTGCCTAGTGCTTATGTACAAGGTAGCTATTTGTCGTCCTAGTACTTAGTGTGATGATATTAGCGGTACTCTATTCCCTATGAGCGGCGGTCGGCCGGCCTTGCCGGTGCCTTCGCCGGCCGCCATCTCTCTGCTCATCTCACTTCTCTAGTCACCACAGCCGGCCCCCTTGTGGGGCCGGCACGACCCTACGTGTAACCATCTACTTCCATCTCCAACATACCCGGTAAAGGAGGTGGGGCATCCACAACCGGAACGCTGGAGTTCGTACCCACATAAGTTACCGTAGCATCAACAACCATGTCCTTATGCGGAGCCGCAAAATGTAGCCGATCACGTGAAACCCCGGAGCGAATACGGAGGACCTCTAGCAGCATACCCCGCCCCTTAATCGCTCCAGCCTCAGTCATTAAGTCCTCCAAAACATGGACCAAGCGATCATGCAGATGGATAACATACCAATAGCAAGGGCAGCAAGGGCCGTGATCCATGAGCATGAAGGCCGCCGACCGCTTCCCCGACATGGTGGAAGAAGAGGTAGAGGAGGAACTAGAACCACGAGGCACCCCCCGGAGCCGCATTGCACCGCGGACTCTTCCTGGCATGAAAAACTCGAGACGGAGTTAGGCCTAATACCATGTGCGCTGCCATAATGTAACAATCCAGAGAGACACGAAAGATGGAGTCGTGAGAGGTGAACAACAACGCGAGGGCTCCGCGACCAATACCCAAAATAATGCGCATTTAGTCCAGCGGAGAAGGGGCATAAAACGCCAAAAGGACAAGATAAGCACGAGCGCGATGAAGAATGCGCAAAATTCCCCTTTGTATGTCTCCCTTCGTGTCGCTCGAGCGGGTATGAATTTTCTGGGGCGGGACTTGTGAGCGAGTCAATTGTTGGGCATGCGCCGTGGCAGCCACAACATGCGCAACCCTCAAGGCCACAAGGTCAACATCATTACATCAAGGCCCAGATAATCCGAAAGCTCTTGACCAATGGTAGGGGCCATTACTCCTAAAACTGAGTCCGAAAAGCCACTCGTATAGTACATAGTGTCATCCGACGCACGGAGCTGAGCCGCCCAAGGAAAAGTAGATGGTGCAACAATTTGTACTTCTTGACGGATACTTCCGTGTAAAGGACCAAGCGACTCATACTCGTAGTCATTGATAAGGTTGGTGAAGGTCGCGTCAAATCAGGCATTATGGGGAGGTTCGGCGTCTAGAGCAACTGACACTTAGCTCCGTGGGGAGAGACAAGTAGCGTGTGGCGCAAGTAATTTGCTCGTGAGTCTTTATACCAAGAGGAAGGGTACACGAAGTATGACCCCTTATCGACGTACCGCACGTAGCGAAAAGCCGAGTGCGATCCACCGAAATTCGACTCCGAAAACTCCACGATCTACTCCAATAAACGTTGTTGCGCGAACACCGTATCCTCCAACCAAGAGTGAGCAAAATTCCAAAAACGTATCTACTGTCACTAAACACTGTAATAAACTCCAAAGTACTCCTAAAGTACTATTGACCACACCAAACTAGGGATGGATCGGTGTCCGAATGAGCTATACCAACCATCTTTGCTCCGGGGTTGGCCACCCCATGAGCAAATGATCGGTGGACACCGGACCCGCCGGACAATGGAATCCATCCACCTCTTCCCACACGAGCCCGACTCACCCCGGTCAATGGATCCAGCCCGAGCCCGGCTCACCCCGTATCGACGTACCGCACGTAGCGAAAAGCCGAGTGCAACCCACCAAGATCCGACTCCGAAAACTCCACGATCTACTCCAATAAACGTTGTTGCGCGAACGCCGTATCCTCCAACCAAGAGTGAGCAAAATTCCAAAACGTATCCTACCGTCACTAAACACCGTAATAAATTCCAAAGTATTTGTAAAGTACTATTGACCACACCACACTAGGGATAGATCGGTGCTCGAATGAGCTACCCCGACCATCTTAGCTCCGGGCTTGGCAACCCAATGAGCGGAAGATTGGTGGGCACCGGATCCGCTGGGCAACGGGATCCATCCACCTCTTCCCATCCGAGCCCGACTAACCCCGGTCAATGGATCCGTTAACCCCTCAAACGGTACACACTCAAAGACGCAGCTACAAAAAAATTGAATTTTGTCTCCCCGACAGCTTCCGCGACATCCAAAACAAAAATGATACAAAACACTGCTACATTGCAACCAACAATCGGAAAAACCCATCGCTTACAAAACTCTCCTTACACGGGTCCCACGCACTTTTGCGCGTCCCACAGAGCGTTTGGACGTAAATATCCGCCGCCCCAAAACTGAGGTCAACATAGGCATAATCGTGGGCAGTTGACTCACATATCCTACTGCAAACTCAACCCAACTCACGCAACGGTCTCCGCTCAGTACTCCAATCCTTTCTCCTGCTTTCCTCACCATGTCGACCTCCACATTTAACCTCCGGGAGTCTTATAATTAGGTGTTGTTACGGAACCGGCCCACGACCCACATGATCGGAGCATGGCCCAACCCAAGTAGCCACCTCACCGGGCACCCCCTCACCCGCCTCCCTCCAACTCCTCACCGCTCCCCAACTCCCCTCACGGGAGATGGATTCACGCCCCCCCCCCCATGCATGTGCAACCAAGCCCGAGCTTCCAAACCCCCATGGTTCTCGCTGCTCCCTGGTCCACCACTTCACTCGGAGGGGCCGCGGACATGTTGAACCGTGTGATCAGCACACTCATTATTACATGCCATTATTCCTTCGCCTCCGCTCCCTCACCAGTTTCTGGCTCCACGGAGTTTTTTTGCCCGATTCGACGAACCCCGACGAGTCAAACCCCCTCGAATGCTTCTACACGCGGCACTTGCTAATGGAGGAGAATGATAAAATAGTTGACCTTTCCGCGGGAGTGAAAAATATAATCGGCTGTGGAATTAATCACCACGGTCGATGGACATCATCGCCGGATCGTACCAACAACCTCCCCGCTCAACCCTCCCACTCGAACCTCACACCACTCCTCCCCCATCTCCAAGCCGCCTACCGTGAAGTGCACTTAGATATACCCACCATATGTACGGCGGTGGGTATGTTAAGAAATGAAATTGTTGACAACAATACCGGGTGGAACCGGTTGCTGCCTTTGGGCCCTCCCATATGCGCCATCTAGGACTTATAAGTCGGGGTAGACCGTGAACCACTAATCCCAACCTCTACAATGGCAATAGCGATACCGTCTTAAACATACACGTTGGTATTTTCGAAATTTTACTATATATTTTCTTTTGCATACGAGTTAGAAATACAATTTGTCGCTATTCTCCACAATACGCGTTTCGCTCCCGCCGCGGCGAGGGCGCTCATCATACAAGCTGGTCAGCATGTGCTTGTCGAGTCGGACCTACATGATCTATGCTCATGTGCGACTCTGGCCGTGCCAGAGCTGGAGGGGAAGGCACGCGAAAACCCCCCTCGCTGAGGTCGTCGACGGGCCCTTCTCGATCCACGCCCACCCTCGTCCGAAATAATCGATGCTTCTCCACTCGAAGTTCTCCACCTATCTAGCCTAGTCCTCCCATCCCCGTCGGGGGTTAAGAAGAAGAGAAGACCAAAGCCTTAGACTATGTCCGTCTCGCGCTTTCTCCCTCCGTGCCAAAGTTGTTTTTTCCCGTCACCAGAGGTTCGCCGTCTTTTTCTTTCACCGGTTTGATTGCGTTGTGGCAATCCGTACCCTCTCTTGGTGGTTTATGCTCTCATGGGGGCTCATATACGAGCAATAATATGTTGTTACGATAACCCTAGGCACACTGCCTGATGCAGACTATCGATAGCTATGTACCGACTAAGGGAGGGGTTGGTCGAACACATGAATCGAGTCGCCGCCCCACAAAAGGTGTTGGGTACGGAAATATTTACCGAAAAACCCTCCGTACCGGGCTTTTCCGGCGACGTATGATCATGTGTACCTTTCACCGCTATACCGTGTCGCTCCTCCGGCTGCGACCCTTCAACAGCATGCGTAGCTTCTCGCCTTGCACCGACGGGAAACTCGAGTCCCATATAGCCGGTCAACTATCACCGAGCGCCCTGCCCTTGCGCTACTTCCCGGCGGTCCGCCGCCAGCTCCAACGCCCGCCGCCAACTCATATCCGCCCGTACCCTCATCGCCGCAAAACGAGCCCTCATACAAAGGTCCCGCCCGTAGACATGAATATATGCGAGGAGTATCAAGCTTTGAAAAGAAATATCAGACTAGCCGAAGGGGAGATCTTGACGTTGGTGTACAAATAATATTTTTAAAGCCCTACCTCCCGAGTCTTCTTGATAGTTGTAGATTACGCGGATCACAATTGCCGGTTTTCACTCCACCTAGCCCCTAACCACGCACCCGGACAAGGCTATATGGTTACTAGCGCCCACCACGTGGAAGTGGGGGAGCGTGCCGTTGGGCTTGCGAGCGCACCCCCCTCCGGGGCCGCCGCCGCTGCGTCGCCCGGCCGCCGGCGGGCGCCGGTGGGTACATTATATGAGCTCGCTTCTCACCAACGTGAACTCCCGTCGGGAGACCCGACGCCTTGACGCGCCGCAGCCGACCCCCCGGCTCAGGTTATTTTGCCACAACAGAAATTTTAGATCGTTAGTTCCGCACTCACCCCCGAAATTTCAGAATGCCGTATTATAATTAGCTCCTCGCTCTTCACTCGTCTCTCTAGCCCAAAAAGCGGTTGCATCATCCAAGACCCGCTCGCCAACCGACTGGTTGACGAGGTGACACTCGATTGCAGCCGCTCCCTTTGGACCCAAGCCACTATTATCAACGAACTATCGGAGCCTACCCAATTCCTCTTTCAATTCGTTGACGCCCTCCAACCGATCGAAGCCATGCTCCCGGTCGACGACGACCCGACCTCTGTTTGGCTATATATCTTGCAAGTGCCCAAAAATCTTATTCTCTCCTAGTCTTGCCATGTAACCCTCCATATCCCCGCAAATACAATTCACTCGTCGATACCCCCCCTCAAATTCCCAAATCACACTCCATCCACCCTTTGTCTCTGGCCACGTGCCCAACACAACATGGGCAGCCACTTGCGTCATCATTGTCCTCGTCCAATCACACGACTCCTTCTCATACCGCAAAGCTGACGCTGACATGGTCATTCCACAATCACACTTGCTTTGTACACTCCTCAACGAAGCCACACGGGAATATAACTCACACCACTCACACGCACACAACCCCTCCCTTCCCCACTTCGACTTCACCCTCCACTCCAGCCTCCAAAACTTTGCGGACGGTTTCTACCTTCGCTCACACCCTTCCAAATCACTCACCACTTAAACAAGCTTCCAAATTTTACAAACGACAGGGGTGCATCATCATCTCCACCAACGGCACCGCCACCATCCCCCACCTCAAACAGACATTCCTCCACCGGGACACACCCACACAACCACCACAACCACCCGCATCATTAACCCACACCAGTACTCGGTATTTGGCGGAGCTCGACAATCGGAACATGTCTTCACCAACACACCCTCCCCCAAACTACTAAAGTTTGACATTTGAAATTGTTCTGAGCGAGCCGGCAAACTGGACCAGAGGCCATCTATCGGGCCACTCTACCTAGCCATACAAGACTTATGAGCAACTTGGGCCCGGGTCTCTTCGACCAAGTACACCTATCGACACACCTAGCTTCACTGGGAGTAAAAAAACTGTAAGCAATCACAGCAATTGCCACAGCCCCCCCGCCTAAGTAGTACCAACGTAATAATTTTGTAATCAAGAAAAACAGATCTTAAAAGTAAATCAACTTGTCAAGAAATGCAAAACTAAACTGCTGCTCGACCTTCACAATGCACGGCCCGCTCCCACCGAACCGGGGTGCCGACCGGCCTAGGCCGGTCAGCGTTCGGGAGGTACGACGGGCCAACCTAATCTAGCTCCGCGTGACTTCGGTCTTGCCGAAGATAGGAGGGGAAAGGTTGGCAAAAAAACCTCCTCACGTGGTCGCTCGTCGATCCCGCCGCCGCATCCCGTAAGCCCCGCCCCAAGGTCGTTGCCGCGTCTGCCGACGCGACGGTCCTCCTTGTCGAGGTCCCCCGTCACCTCGAGGGCAGGAAGGGGTGACCGAGACACACAGACATAGAAAAAATTGGCGCTCATGCCTCCGCGCATGGATTTTTGCCGCTCATTTCCTCGGTTTTTTTCTTATTGGTACCCGGGTACCTGTCAGATAGCCCGACCTGCGCCCGTACCCTCCCCCCTGTGATCGCGCGTCCACCGAGCAACCTTTATTGAGCGGGGGCCTCCGCGCCCACCCGGGCCCACATTCAAGAGTTTGTAGGTCTGTCGGGGTAGTGGGTGTCGAAGAGGGGGGTGGGTAGGTCACCGTAGTCGGATCTGTCGGGCCGCGGGTGCACGAAAATTAGTCAAAACCTTCCGTACCGGGTTTTCCTCCGGGTCGGCGCCGCCGGTCCCCCTTCGACTTAGACCCCTCCCAAGCACCACCCCTCTCAATTCTAGGCAGCCCACCAACAACATGCGACTTGTGGCCACCGTATTTGAAGGGTGGCCCACAACTCCAACATGGCCATTCCCCTATGCCACACCTGTCATATCCTAGCCCATTAGTTTGACTGCTAGCATATCACATTTTTCGTTTCCTATAATTCGTATTTGTATCTTAGCGACATTAAGTGACTCTTTTATTGTCATCACGGCAATATATGTACCATTGTATCGCCTTATTTCCTTGGACAGTACAAAGCTACTAGCAGTAAGTTGAAATTGAAACTTAAATGGTTTACAACAATACCACAATTAAGCGGCTATTAGCAGTAAACTGAAATTGAAATTGTTTACAACAATACCATAATTAAGCGGCTGCCGTCTTTGGGCCCTCACTGCTCAGCCACACTTGGTATGACGTAGTAGGGGCTAGACCGTGAACCACTAAGTCTGACCTATCCATTGGCAATAGCGATACCGTCTAAAGGATACACGTAAACAAGTAATAAGAACTATTTATCGTTTTCTGATTCTATATGAAATTTTTATGCATACGATATGAAATAAAAAGTGTCGCTAGTGTGCACGATATGCGGCCTGCTCCAGCCGCGGCGGGGACGCTTATCAGCTAGGCCGGTCAGCTTGTGTTGGTCGAGGCGGACCTGCCTAACCTATGCTCTTGTGCGACTACGGTCGTGCCGCCAAAGCTAGGGGGGGAAGGCATGCGAAAACCCCCTTCGCTCAAGTCGTCAACGGCCCCTTCTTGATCCATGATATCCCCGTCCGAGTTAATAGTTGCTCCTCCCATCGCAGCTCGCCACCTAGCCGAGTCTTCTCTCCTTCGGGGCTTGGGAAGAGAGAATGCCTATGCCGCATACGGCGTTCGGCTGGCTTTCCTTCCTCCGTGCTAGATATTCTCTTGCCCCTTGTCCTTGCTCCATATGTCTCCAGCAAGTGTCTAATAACGTTGTGGCCGTCCGTACCCTCCCCCGGTGGTTTACTTTGTTAGGGGGCCGCCTTTATGAGTAGTGTGATTTTACGATAACCCGAGGCACACTCCCTGAGGGAAACTGTCGATAACCGGGTACCGACTAGGGGAGGGGCTGGTTGAACACTCGAATCGAGTCGCCGCTCCTCAAATGATGGTGGGCACGGGAATACTTTCGCAAACCCCCCCGTACCGGGGTTTTTCGGCACGGATAATCCTAAGGACCTCCGCCGCCAGATCGTGCTGCTCCTCCGGCTGCGACCCTCCTCCATCTTGCGTAGCCTTCAGTCCCGCCCCCATAGGAGACTTAAAAATCAGAGGGTTGTCGGCTGATAGCGAGCGCCATACCCTAGAGCTGCTTCCCGGCTGTCCGCCACCAGCTCCAACACCTTCGTCCCACCGCTGATCCGTATGTACCTTTCTTCGCCAAATTTGTTTTTTCGTAAGCATCGTTCCCGCCTTGACGGGAGAGTATTTGTGAGTATTTAGTTGCTAAGAAACGTACCGGGCTGGCCGAGCGGGAGATCCTTGTGCTCGTGTACGGATATTACGATTTTCCGAAACTCTTGGTAAAAGGCTTGCCGACAGCTAATGATCCCGCGGATCGCAGTTGTCGGTACCTCGTTTAGCCCCCTACCGTGCCAAGCATGGCACGGCTACGGGGTTACCAACGCCCACCGCGTGGAGGTAGAGGTAGGTGCCGATGGGCATGCGAACGCACCCCCTTCCGGGGCCGCCGCCGCTGCGCCGCCGGCGGGCGCCTTACTACCAGTATCTCTTCTAGACAGTTCTATCTAGATAGTTCTTTGAGCTTGTCCGGTAATATTATATTAAAAGGTACACATAATCTCAGATAATCTATATCGCTAGTAATAGTTTGGTTTAGTTAGGTGGCAGCACAAGCCACATGTTCTAAGGCTGTTCTAAGAACACCTAAGGCGTGGATATTCAAAGACGAGGACTTATTACCGGCCGTAATAAAGAGCCCATACCGGTATAGTAGACTAGACTTACGCCACACTCATCAAATTGTAAGAAACCATGTTCCTAAGACAATCTTATTAATTTTCTCTACGCTATATAATCATATCCAAGGATCATGTTCTACAATTAGTCTAAGGTTGTCGACTTAGTCTAACCAAAGTAGCACCTTACACGTGTTTTCGGAGCCCTTGAACAACTAGACGAGACTAAGATGTCTAACCGAGCAGGTGCGAGACTACTAGAGGAAGTCGATGGTCGACCACAGGGGGCGCCTTATGGACCGACATAGCCGACGTCGACAGATGGTGGAAGACATGCAATATGAGAAGGATCGAGTCCCACGATGGAATCTCCGCAGATAAACGTCACCGCGATGCTACTGCGTTTAAGTAATCGAGTCGACACTTCTTCGGTTGAGCTATCTCGATTGCGTGACCACGTCGACAATTTTAAAGGACGAGTAAATAGAAGCCGAGAGACGGAGAATTCTCTTCGCGGAGAACAATTGAGACCAAAGAGGACGCGTGAGATGCCGAACCTAATGCCTAATGACGTCAAGCCAGCCAAAATCAAGAGCATCGCTACGACTCATATCGACGAGCTTAGAAATTGGTTTCGACACGTGCGAGGGTATCTACGGTATCACAACGTCAATCTTGAAGAGCATAGAGTGTATTGGGTATATGGTTTTCAAGAAGGCCCACTATCGAAGTGGTGGTGCTTTCAAGTTGCGTAGCTTGCAGATGAAGTTGGTGGAGCAAGTCCCGGAGTTTTTGAGATGGAGAGGGCCTTAATTCAAGAACTTTGCGGAAAAACACCGGCGGAACAAGCGATATTGAATTTGGATAAGGCGCGACAAAAAGCTACGAAACTAAAGTACGCTAATTATTTTATAGAACAATTATTGGAGCTTCCTCACCGTCACGAAGAAGATAGCGTACATGATTTCCAGCGCGGTCTAAGACCTTCGATTCACAAGGAGGTTGCCGTGAAGAACCCTGAGACCCTACACGAGGCGATTCAACCACGTTTGCGAGGGGAGGCAGCAGAGACCAAGATTGAGACAACCCAACGCTCGACATGCCGGCTGAACGTCATCGAGGAGGAAAGCGACTTTTCAAAGGCAGTTGAGGCGGTCGATAGTGAGTCGGAGGAAGATTCGCACGGAACGACTGATGGAAAACCGTGGGAGCTATACGAGATTCGACGCCCTACTCAAGAGGATGTCGACAGATTCAAGAAGGAAGGTAAATGTTTCATTTGCCACAGGAGGGGACACATCGCTATCGACTGCCCTCACAGAAGAACAAGAAGAACGACATAACGAGGAAACCCCGACCGGGAAGCTAAGACCTGAGTCGGCAACGCGCGGCAAGCAACGGGTTTTGACCAAGACATGATGAGACCAAGACAAAAGAAGTACGAAACCCGTAACCTCAAAGGACATTGAGGCTTGTCTTGAGGAGTAAGGATTTTAGCGACTTCATGATGAATAGGGAGTATTTCCTAAAGTACTCTCGGGCGGCGCCCGCCGGCGGCGCAGCGGCGGCGGCCCCGGAGGGGGGTGCGCTCGCAGGCCCGTCGGCACCTACCTCTACCTCCACGCGGTGGGCGCTGGTAACCCCATAGCCGTGCCAGGCCTGGCACGGTAGGGGGCTAAACGAGGTACCGGCAGCTGCGATCCGCGGGATCAGCAGCAGTCGGAAAGCCCTGTACGGAGGGTTTTGGAAAAACATAATATCCGTACACCAACACACGGATCTCCCGCTCGGCCAGTCCGATATGTCTTTCCGCGACTAAATACTCGCAGATACTCTTCCGACGATGGGGCGGGGGCGGCGTCTGCGAAATATTTTTTGGCGAAGAGGGGTACGGACGGATCAGCGGAGGGACGAAGGTGTTGGAGCTGGCGGCGGACAGCTGGGAAGCAGCGCTAGGGACGGCGCTCGCTAGCAGTCGCCAGCCCTGCGAGCGCCTCGGATCTCCCCTGGGGGCGAGGCCTGAGGCTACGCAGGACGGTGGTTGGTCGCAGCCGGAGGAGCGGCACGGTCTGGCGGCGGCGGTCCTTAGGATCACCCGCCGCCGGAAAAGCCCGGTACGGGGGGTTTTTGGAAAAATTCCCGTACCCACCATCTTTTGAGGACCGGCGACTCGATCCATGTGTTCTTCCTAACCCTTCCCTAGTCGGTACCCAGTTATCGATAGGCTGCCTCAGGCAGTGTGCCTAGGGTTATCGTAACGGCACACTGCTCGTAAAGGCGGCCCCCTAACAACGTAAACCACCGGGGGAGGGCACGGACGGCCACAGCGCGATCAGATAGGTGTTGGAGACAGACGGGAAAAGGACAGGGGACAGGAGAAAATCTGGCTCGGAGGCAGGAGAGCCAGCCGGACACCGTCTGCAGCCTAGTTCTTTTCTCTTCTCATCCCCCGAAGGAGGAGAGAAGACTCGGCTAGGTGGCGAGCTGCGTCGAGAGGAGCGGCTAGTACCTCGGGCGGGGTTGAGCACGGATCGAGGCGGGACCGACGACGACCTTTGCGAGGGGGGTTTTTTACCTGCCTTTCCCCCCAAGCTCCGGCACGACCGGAGTCGCACAGGAGCCGAGGTCAGGCAGGTTCGCCTCGACCAGCTCAAGCTGGACAGCTCTGCTGATCAGCGACCCCGCAGCGGCTGGAGCATGCCGCGTATCGTGGAGACTAGCGACATTTTATATTTCATACCTGTATGCAGACAGTACTTGTTTATGAGTATGTTTTAGACGGTATCGTAACTGCCATTGGAGAGGTTGGGATTAGTGGTTCACGGTCTACCTCAGTCTACTAAGTCATGTATGGCATAGCAAAAGGGGGGGCCCAGAGACTCCAGCCGGTTTATACTGGTATTGGAGTGTTTAATTTCAAATTTCAAATTATTCTCGGGCCTACGGACCTACAAACCTTAGATGGAGCTAGCGATAATTTCGGCCTTAATTCTTCAGTGGCGGAGGATTTTCGTTGTCCGGCGCGCCCATCTCAAGAGAGAGAGAGAGAGAGAGAGAGAGAGAGAGAGAGAGAGAGAGAGAGATCTACATAAGTACAAGAGAATTTGACTAATAAATGCGCAAGTTCATGAATTAGAAGATTGTCTTGGGCCACTATCTGCGGAGTAAACGCTTCATCTCCACATGATAGCGGTTATAATCGTTCCGAAATGGAGGACAACACCATGGTTCAAGCTCTTGCGAAATTTCCGACTTGGCGACGAGCTGGCAACAACGGAATATGTGTTTACTTGTCTTATGATCGATGGAATAGACGGAAAAAGGCAAGATGTTGGACCAGCAAGATGGACGACGCAATTCTACGTCGACGACACCGATGGAGTAGTCCGATTTCTACCCCATAATAACCTACATACCCCCCGAAGACCTATTGGACTCACTCGAGGACTTGTTACCAATGGCATACGAGTGTAACTCACAAAAGAGGACACTCGCATGGTCTAGTTTCCAGGTGGCAAACAAGAGATTGAGGACGCAATCCCGGAACGCACATCATCAAGAACTCTTACGGAGACTAGTCGATTTAAGGCGAGCGAATCACATTTACGCCATCTAGGAAAGGAATTTTCCATTCCTAGAATAAGCGCTACGTGTATATCGCTCGCGTTCGACCCGGATCAATACCGAACACTACGTCAACTTCTCGGGCACTATGGGCTACCTGGAAGGAATTTATCTCGGCGCGGCGTAAGGGCTATTTGATTCATGTAGATCTGCACTTTTCCCTTCGTTACGATGCTTTTGGAAAACCGATCGACGGGTGGGTGAACAAGAACGTCCGACCGGAGGACAACGTTCCTGTGAAGCTACATGTATCTACGAGTAAGTCTCGAACGAGTCTCTTGGTGTTGGAAGGCACCATGAAAGGTCACCGATGATGCCGTATTTTGGTAGATTCCGGCGCTTTAGAGAACTTTTGCTAGGCTGAGTAGTGGGTGCGCAAGCATCACATTCTGACGGTTTTTGGAGATAAATATAGGATGAACTTAGCATATGCCTATACAACTACGACTCGTCAGCGACTACGGAATGAAGTGCTTACAATAGGGACCATGGATATACGTATGTACGCGATTAGCACTGAACTAGACAAATTCGACATCATGCTCGGTAAACCTTCGTTGCAAGCCGTTACCCCGGATATAGATTGGTCTACTAAAACGATCCGCGACCGTGAAAATGATAAAACTGTGGTGTTAGGCGACGAGTATACAGTACCATTGGCAACACATCACTTGGAGGCGGATGCGATGGCAAGATTGCTGAAACAACAACCAACAGACATATTAGGGATTGGACTACGAGAAGTAAGACGCGGTCGACGACATCAAGATTGACCAACAAGCCGAGTGGACGACTTCGTTACGAGATTCCATGAACGAGTATACGGACATCACTAAGGAGCCTGACGGTCTACCATCAACACGCGAGTGTGACTTCGAGATTAATTTGGAGTGCGATGATTCACCTAAGGAGCGTACGTACCGTATGTCACCAATAACACTCCGAGAGGTACAATTGCAATATTTACTCGCTAAGGGCTGGATTTGTCCGTCTAAATCTCCGTACGGTGCCCCAATTTTATTTGTACGCAAAATTGATGGTACCATGCGTATGCGCGTAGACTACCGGAAACTCAACGACCTTTAGAGGAAAGACCGTATACCGCTACCCCGGATCGACGAATTACTCTACTCGCTATGTGGTGCTCACTATTTGAGCACGTTGGACCTTATTAATAAGGGCTATCACCAAATCCGAGTTAAAGAGGGCAACATCCATAAGACAACATTCCGAACTCATTACGGATTGTTCGACCGCATGGGACCCCTCCCAAGCACCACCCCTCTCCATTCTAGGATTCATCGGTCTCAAAGGTCCCCCGATAACTGATGAGGCCTACCCTCGCTCGTACCCCTTTTTTGCGTGTGCCAGCTTCAAGCCGACATCAATGAGCGCGTCAACTTGCTTCGCTTCGCGAAGCTCGCTCCCACGTATGCAACCGCGCTCGGCCGGAGTCAAGGCGTTTTGTATCTCGTCTCGGCCACGGTGCCCTTGCGTTTGTGGCTTCGGACCCGCCTACTTCGGGTCGCCTTGGCGAGCTCCGTGACAATTCCCTGAGCACTACGACGCAGTTTTCCGTGTCGCGGTATGTCGGATCTTCGGCCTTCCCTCATCCCGCATCCTCTCTACTCTACGCTCCCCCACTGCTTGTGCTTCTTGCCATCTCTCGATTCAAGCAATGCGGGGTGCGTTCGCGTCGGCGGGTGTTGACATGTCGGATGATGCGTGGGCCACTGCTTTTGCTGACCATTTGGCTCGATGCGGCGGAGATGCTTCGGTCCACACCGCTCACTCAGTTTTGGTTAGTGACGGCCCTTGCGGAAATCATCTCCGAGGTTCGTGGCGCACTCGGGGTTGGCGTCGAGGTTCTCACAGATCCCATGATGTTAGTTCAACTCCCCAACGGCAACGACGGCCTCCCCGAGGATGTGGGTGTCTTGCACTATCACGGCATCCGAGGCTCAAAACTTGCCATTGATGCCGTAGTTTCCGGTTTGTCCGGCGTTTCTAGCCCCCCGTCTACCGAGTCGCTCTACGCTGTGTTGAGGCGACCAAGTTCGAGAAGTACTCGGAGGGGATGCGGAGTCGCCCCGACATCCGTTTCATTCCGTTTGCAGTCACGGAATTTGGTTCTCTCGGCGGCCACGCCACGGCTCTCTTGACGGAGCTAGCCAAGCAGGCAGCCGCCTCTAAAGGGATGCAAGTGGACAAGTTGCTCATGTTGCTCACGCGGACAACGTCTTACGCGGTTTGTCTGCCGCCGCATACGGCGTGGAGGCCGCTTCTTCCTCGGCCGGGATGCCTTCTCCTGCCACGGCGCTCTTCACCCGCGCCATAGGCCGCAAGCGTCCCCGTGCTTCCTCGAACGGCGCGTGAGGCGCCGCTTGTTGCCTCCACGTGTTGCATTATCGGCGCGGCCTAAGAGTGTCCTTAGTTTAATCTGCCAGGTTTGTGCGCAATGTAGTGCTTCCTTTTGCCGTGTTTTGGATTTCGTGATCCTCTTGTCACTCTTGCCCTTTTGTTTCCCCTCCCATTTTCCATGTCCGTGCTCATGTTGTTCTCCTTGTAATCCAGTTTATGTTAAGCGAATGCGTTTTTGTACCCGTACGGGACTTTCGTCCTTAACAATAAATACGGGCTTACCTGCCAGTCCCACATGCAAGGGCGCAAAAATAAAACGGTACCAGGTACCCGTACACGCAGTGTTTATGCTCATCATCGGGGCGGCTACACGACGTAAACTTCGAAGCTCTAATACCAATAGTCGAAACATAAAGACATATGTCTATGTAGCTGACTACTCTCGCTACTTCGTCAACAATTTAAGAATACGCAGATCTGATGATGGGCCTTGCTCCTACTAGATTTATTCGAATGGACCGACGCCCATAAGGATAGGACGGACCTTTCTTGATTAGTGCCGGAAATGCAATCATTTTTGCTTGCATGTCGTTGGAAGGTTTTAGTTTGTGAAACTCCAACACTGGCCTCGTATGGGGTTAGCGCAGCACGGTGCGGTACTCGTACAATGGCACTTAATGCACTCACACAAGCGTCGCTTATCCAGGAGCATGATCGATGATGGGTTTGAGGCTCATATTGAACTTTTGCTCTCAGTCGTGCTTGCGAAACGCCGCATGCAGAGGGTTCCGGTGCGGGTTACCTGCCACTCCCATATCCCGGGGGCGCAAAAAAAACGCAGGTCTGAAAACCCCATGATAAACCCCCCCCAAAATTGTATTTCAAGAAACAAGGAACTTGGACATACATGGATTACAAGGAGAACAACATGAGCACGGACATGGAAAATGGGAGGGGATACAAAAGGGCAAGAGTGACAAGAGTGTCACGGAATCCAAAGCATGTCAAAAGGAAGCACTCATTTTGCGCAAACCTAGCAGATTAAACTAAGGAAACTCCTAGGCAACGCCGAGAATGCAACATGTGGAGGCGACAAGCGGCGCCTCACGCGCCACTCGAGGAAGCACGGGGACGCTTGCGGCCTATGGCGCGGGTGAAGAGCGCCGTGGCAGGAGAAGGCACCCAAGCCGAGGAAGAAGCGGCCTCCACATTGTTTGCGGCGGCGGACAAACCGCGCAAGACGTTGTCCGCGTGAGCAACATGGACGGCGAGAGAGACCTTTCGATACCATAAGGCTAACAAATTGCCCACATGCATCCCTTTAGAGGCGGTTGCCTGCTTGGCTAGCTCCGTCAAGAAAGCCGTGGCGAGGCCGCCGAACCAATGAACTGGGACAAGGAAAATGTAGAAGCCCCAATATTACTTATGCAAAACAAGAACGCATCCTACCGTCACTAAAGACAGTAAAAATGTCCAAATTACTACTAAAGTACTACTGAACCACACAACGGGGATGGGTCGGTAGCTCGAATGAGCAACGCCGATCGTCTTCGCTCTCGGCCTGGCCTCCCATCGAGCGACAGACTGGTGGACAGGGCCGTAGAATTACTGGCACCATCCACCTCTCCCCACCCGAGCCTAGCTCACCAAGGTCAGTGGATCCGTAGCGACACCAGACGATACACACTCAAAGGCGCAGCTTCCGGCGATTTGAATTTCATCTCCCTGACAGTTATCGCGTCACCCACTTCGAAATCCGAACATGTACCCGACATAGTACTACGACAGAACAAACACACCCATCGCTTACAAAACACCTCCCCCCCGGAAGGCGGCGCGCCACATCGCGCCCCTCCGAGCGTCCGGACGTCCCTGTCCGCTGTCAACATCCACCAAACCCAGGTCCCATCGGGCCTGGTCGCGTGTAGCCAAAACCCGCAATACACTCCAAAACCTACACGAAAATCCTCGACTAACCCCCTTGGTTCTCTCCCCTACTCGGAATCAAGCTCGATCGCTATGTCTTCGACCCCTACCCCCCCCCCCCCACCTACAGGCAGGCGCTTTTGCGGGATCCCCCGGACCACGGGCGACACACGGACCTCTGCAATCCCAGTAACCAACTCGCGGGCCACCCGCTGACCCCGTTCCTCACCGTCTCCCAATTGACCCACCCCCAACAGACCCTGGGCAGAGCTCTGGACCCCCTCCCTATATGTCGTGGACTCCAAGCTCGTACTCCAACACCCCCTCCCACCTTGCTCGATTCTGGATTCACGGCGTCTTCCTGCCGGATCCGACCCACCGGACCCGATCACGTCGGCCTCCTCGGTGGCCCGCCGCTGGCTCCTCGAGAGCCTCAACAGCCTCGCCGACCTCCCCAACCGCATCAAAAATATAATCGGACGGGAACTCGCCCAACACACACGATGGACTGCGAATCCCACCCGCACCCACCACCTCACAACACCGAAATGTGACGATACCACACCCCTACATGTCGAACTTCGTACGAGCTTTCAAGAAATTCGCCTCGTTCTCCCCACCTCCTGCGTAGCGGTCGGCCTCATGTACCAACTCGCTTCACGCTAGCGTGAACTCCGTTCGGCCGGTCCGGCGCCCCCCTCAGCACCCTCCTCCCCCTCTCTACTGACAAACTAAGACAACAGAAAATCCACTTCCTACGCGACGCCTCAGCCCCTGCGGTTTTAGGCCGAAGGGTGAAGATCCGCTCCCCCATGTTCACCGATATCACCGGCCAAGAAACAATCGCTCTCCTACAAGACCTCCTCACCTCCAACCTAGCGATCGCACTCACCTCTGCCGGCTCAGCGAGGTCTTCAATTCTGACCCACCTTCATTGCAGAATTGAAGACCTCCCTGAGCCGGCAGAGGTGAGTGCGATCGCTAGGTTGGAGGTGAGGAGGTCTTGTAGGAGAGCGATTGTTTCTTGGCCGGTGATATCGGTGAACATGGGGGAGCGGATCTTCACCCTTCGGCCTAAAACCGCAGGGGCTGAGGCGTCGCGTAGGAAGTGGATTTTCTGTTGTCTTAGTTTGTCAGTAGAGAGGGGGAGGAGGGTGCTGAGGGGGGCGCCGGACCGGCCGAACGGAGTTCACGCTAGCGTGAAGCGAGTTGGTACATGAGGCCGACCGCTACGCAGGAGGTGGGGAGAACGAGGCGAATTTCTTGAAAGCTCGTACGAAGTTCGACATGTAGGGGTGTGGTATCGTCACATTTCGGTGTTGTGAGGTGGTGGGTGCGGGTGGGATTCGCAGTCCATCGTGTGTGTTGGGCGAGTTCCCGTCCGATTATATTTTTGATGCGGTTGGGGAGGTCGGCGAGGCTGTTGAGGCTCTCGAGGAGCCAGCGGCGGGCCACCGAGGAGGCCGACGTGATCGGGTCCGGTGGGTCGGATCCGGCAGGAAGACGCCGTGAATCCAGAATCGAGCAAGGTGGGAGGGGGTGTTGGAGTACGAGCTTGTGACGAGGAACGAGTCGATCATGCGAGTAGAGAAGTCTTCGGCATGTCCAAGGTCCGTGGTTTACCGGGGGGCAGCCAGGACCAGGGGGTCCGGAGTCCACGACATATAGGGAGGGGGTCCAGAGCTCTGCCCAGGGTCTGTTGGGGGTGGGTCAATTGGGAGACGGTGAGGAACGGGGTCAGCGGGTGGCCCGCGAGTTGGTTACTGGGATTGCAGAGGTCCGTGTGTCGCCCGTGGTCCGGGGGATCCCGCAAAAGCGCCTGCCTGTAGGTGGGGGGGGGGGGTAGGGGTCGAAGACATAGCGATCGAGCTTGATTCCGAGTAGGGGAGAGAACCAAGGGGGTTAGTCGAGGATTTTCGTGTAGGTTTTGGAGTGTATTGCGGGTTTTGGCTACACGCGACCAGGCCCGATGGGACCTGGGTTTGGTGGATGTTGACAGCGGACAGGGACGTCCGGACGCTCGGAGGGGCGCGATGTGGCGCGCCGCCTTCCGGGGGGGAGGTGTTTTGTAAGCGATGGGTGTGTTTGTTCTGTCGTAGTACTATGTCGGGTACATGTTCGGATTTCGAAGTGGGTGACGCGATAACTGTCAGGGAGATGAAATTCAAATCGCCGGAAGCTGCGCCTTTGAGTGTGTATCGTCTGGTGTCGCTACGGATCCACTGACCTTGGTGAGCTAGGCTCGGGTGGGGAGAGGTGGATGGTGCCAGTAATTCTACGGCCCTGTCCACCAGTCTGTCGCTCGATGGGAGGCCAGGCCGAGAGCGAAGACGATCGGCGTTGCTCATTCGAGCTACCGACCCATCCCCGTTGTGTGGTTCAGTAGTACTTTAGTAGTAATTTGGACATTTTTACTGTCTTTAGTGACGGTAGGATGCGTTCTTGTTTTGCATAAGTAATATTGGGGCTTCTACATTTTCCTTGTCCCAGTTCATTGGTTCGGCGGCCTCGCCACGGCTTTCTTGACGGAGCTAGCCAAGCAGGCAACCGCCTCTAAAGGGATGCATGTGGGCAATTTGTTAGCCTTATGGTATCGAAAGGTCTCTCTCGCCGTCCATGTTGCTCACGCGGACAACGTCTTGCGCGGTTTGTCCGCCGCCGCAAACAATGTGGAGGCCGCTTCTTCCTCGGCTTGGGTGCCTTCTCCTGCCACGGCGCTCTTCACCCGCGCCATAGGCCGCAAGCGTCCCCGTGCTTCCTCGAGTGGCGCGTGAGGCGCCGCTTGTCGCCTCCACATGTTGCATTCTCGGCGTTGCCTAGGAGTTTCCTTAGTTTAATCTGCTAGGTTTGCGCAAAATGAGTGCTTCCTTTTGACATGCTTTGGATTCCGTGACACTCTTGTCACTCTTGCCCTTTTGTATCCCCTCCCATTTTCCATGTCCGTGCTCATGTTGTTCTCCTTGTAATCCATGTATGTCCAAGTTCCTTGTTTCTTGAAATACAATTTTGGGGGGGGTTTATCATGGGGTTTTCAGACCTGCGTTTTTTTTTGCGCCCCCGGGATATGGGAGTGGCAGGTAACCCGCACCGGAACCCTCTGCATGCGGCGTTTCGCAAGCACGACTGAGAGCAAAAGTTCAATATGAGCCTCAAACCCATCATCGATCATGCTCCTGGATAAGCGACGCTTGTGTGAGTGCATTAAGTGCCATTGTACGAGTACCGCACCGTGCTGCGCTAACCCCATACGAGGCCAGTGTTGGAGTTTCACAAACTAAAACCTTCCAACGACATGCAAGCAAAAATGATTGCATTTCCGGCACTAATCAAGAAAGGTCCGTCCTATCCTTATGGGCGTCGGTCCATTCGAATAAATCTAGTAGGAGCAAGGCCCATCATCAGATCTGCGTATTCTTAAATTGTTGACGAAGTAGCGAGAGTAGTCAGCTACATAGACATATGTCTTTATGTTTCGACTATTGGTATTAGAGCTTCGAAGTTTACGTCGTGTAGCCGCCCCGATGATGAGCATAAACACTGCGTGTACGGGTACCTGGTACCGTTTTATTTTTGCGCCCTTGCATGTGGGACTGGCAGGTAAGCCCGTATTTATTGTTAAGGACGAAAGTCCCGTACGGGTACAAAAACGCATTCGCTTAACATAAACTGGATTACAAGGAGAACAACATGAGCACGGACATGGAAAATGGGAGGGGAAACAAAAGGGCAAGAGTGACAAGAGGATCACGAAATCCAAAACACGGCAAAAGGAAGCACTACATTGCGCACAAACCTGGCAGATTAAACTAAGGACACTCTTAGGCCGCGCCGATAATGCAACACGTGGAGGCAACAAGCGGCGCCTCACGCGCCGTTCGAGGAAGCACGGGGACGCTTGCGGCCTATGGCGCGGGTGAAGAGCGCCGTGGCAGGAGAAGGCATCCCGGCCGAGGAAGAAGCGGCCTCCACGCCGTATGCGGCGGCAGACAAACCGCGTAAGACGTTGTCCGCGTGAGCAACATGAGCAACTTGTCCACTTGCATCCCTTTAGAGGCGGCTGCCTGCTTGGCTAGCTCCGTCAAGAGAGCCGTGGCGTGGCCGCCGAGAGAACCAAATTCCGTGACTGCAAACGGAATGAAACGGATGTCGGGGCGACTCCGCATCCCCTCCGAGTACTTCTCGAACTTGGTCGCCTCAACACAGCGTAGAGCGACTCGGTAGACGGGGGGCTAGAAACGCCGGACAAACCGGAAACTACGGCATCAATGGCAAGTTTTGAGCCTCGGATGCCGTGATAGTGCAAGACACCCACATCCTCGGGGAGGCCGTCGTTGCCGTTGGGGAGTTGAACTAACATCATGGGATCTGTGAGAACCTCGACGCCAACCCCGAGTGCGCCACGAACCTCGGAGATGATTTCCGCAAGGGCCGTCACTAACCAAAACTGAGTGAGCGGTGTGGACCGAAGCATCTCCGCCGCATCGAGCCAAATGGTCAGCAAAAGCAGTGGCCCACGCATCATCCGACATGTCAACACCCGCCGACGCGAACGCACCCCGCATTGCTTGAATCGAGAGATGGCAAGAAGCACAAGCAGTGGGGGAGCGTAGAGTAGAGAGGATGCGGGATGAGGGAAGGCCGAAGATCCGACATACCGCGACACGGAAAACTGCGTCGTAGTGCTCAGGGAATTGTCACGGAGCTCGCCAAGGCGACCCGAAGTAGGCGGGTCCGAAGCCACAAACGCAAGGGCACCGTGGCCGAGACGAGATACAAAACGCCTTGACTCCGGCCGAGCGCGGTTGCATACGTGGGAGCGAGCTTCGCGAAGCGAAGCAAGTTGACGCGCTCATTGATGTCGGCTTGAAGCTGGCACACGCAAAAAAGGGGTACGAGCGAGGGTAGGCCTCATCAGTTATCGGGGGACCTTTGAGACCGATGAATCCTAGAATGGAGAGGGGTGGTGCTTGGGAGGGGTCCCATGCGGTCGAACAATCCGTAATGAGTTCGGAATGTTGTCTTATGGATGTTGCCCTCTTTAACTCGGGATTTGGTGATAGCCCTTATTAATAAGGTCCAACGTGCTCAAATAGTGAGCACCACATAGCGAGTAGAGTAATTCCGGGGTAGCGGTATACGGTCTTTCCTCTAAAGGTCGTTGAGTTTCCGGTAGTCTACGCGCATACGCATGGTACCATCAATTGCGTACAAATAAAATTGGGGCACCGTACGGAGATTTAGACGGACAAATCCAGCCCTTAGCGAATTGTATTGCAATTGTACCTCTCGGAGTGTTATTGGTGACATACGGTACGTACGCTCCTTAGGTGAATCATCGCACTCCAAATTAATCTCGAAGTCACACACTCGCGTGTTGATGGTAGACCGTCAGGCTCCTTAGTGATGTCCGTATACTCGTTCATGGAATCTCGTAACGAAGTCGTCCACTCGGCTTGTTGGTCAATCTTGATGTCGTCGACCGCGTCTTACTTCTCGTAGTCCAATCCCTATATGTCTGTTGGTTGTTGTTTCAGCAATCTTGCCATCGCATCCGCCTCCAAGTGATGTGTTGCCAATGGTACTGTATACTCGTCGCCTAACACCACAGTTTTATCATTTTCACGGTCGCGGATCGTTTTAGTAGACCAATCTATATCCGGGGTAACGGCTTGCAACGAAGGTTTACCGAGCATGATGTCGAATTTGTCTAGTTCAGTGCTAATCGCGTACATACGTATATCCATGGTCCCTATTGTAAGCACTTCATTCCGTAGTCGCTGACGAGTCGTAGTTGTATAGGCATATGCTAAGTTCATCCTATATTATCTCCAAAAACCGTCAGAATGTGATGCTTGCGCACCCACTACTCAGCCTAGCAAAAGTTCTCTAAAGCGCCGGAATCTACCAAAATACGGCATCATCGGTGACCTTTCATGGTGCCTTCCAACACCAAGAGACTCGTTCGAGACTTAACTCGTAGATACATGTAGCTTCAGGTCAGGAACGTTGTCCTCCGGTCGGACGTTCTTGTTCACCCACCCGTCGATCGGTTTTCCAAAAGCATCGTAAGGGAAAAGTGCAGATCTACATGAATCAAATAGCCCTTACGCCGCGCCGAGATAAATTCCTTCCAGGTAGCCCATAGTGCCCGAGAAGTTGACGTAGTGTTCGGTATTGATCCGGGTCGAACGCGAGCGATATACACGTAGCGCTTATTCTAGGAATGGAAAATTCCTTTCCTAGATGGCGTAAATGTGATTCGCTCGCCTTAAATCGACTAGTCTCCGTAAGAGTTCTTGATGATGTGCGTTCCGGGATTGCGTCCTCAATCTCTTGTTTGCCACCTGGAAACTAGACCATGCGAGTGTCCTCTTTTGTGAGTTACACTCGTATGCCATTGGTAACAAGTCCTCGAGTGAGTCCAATAGGTCTTCGGGGGGTATGTAGGTTATTATGGGGTAGAAATCGGACTACTCCATCGGTGTCGTCGACGTAGAATTGCGTCGTCCATCTTGCTGGTCCAACATCTTGCCTTTTTCCGTCTATTCCATCGATCATAAGACAAGTAAACACATATTCCGTTGTTGCCAGCTCGTCGCCAAGTCGGAAATTTCGCAAGAGCTTGAACCATGGTGTTGTCCTCCATTTCGGAACGATTCTAATAACCGCTATCATGTGGAGATGAAGCGTTTACTCCGCAGATAGTGGCCCAAGACAATCTTCTAATTCATGAACTTGCGCATTTATTAGTCAAATTCTCTTGTACTTATGTAGATCTCTCTCTCTCTCTCTCTCTCTCTCTCTCTCTCTCTCTCTCTCTCTCTTGAGATGGGCGCGCCGGACAACGAAAATCCTCCGCCACTGAAGAATTAAGGCCGAAATTATCGCTAGCTCCATCTAAGGTTTGTAGGTCCGTAGGCCCGAGAATAATTTGAAATTTGAAATTAAACACTCCAATACCAGTATAAACCGGCTGGAGTCTCTGGGCCCCCCCTTTTGCTATGCCATACATGACTTAGTAGACTGAGGTAGACCGTGAACCACTAATCCCAACCTCTCCAATGGCAGTTACGATACCGTCTAAAACATACTCATAAACAAGTACTGTCTGCATACAGGTATGAAATATAAAATGTCGCTAGTCTCCACGATACGCGGCATGCTCCAGCCGCTGCGGGGTCGCTGATCAGCAGAGCTGTCCAGCTTGAGCTGGTCGAGGCGAACCTGCCTGACCTCGGCTCCTGTGCGACTCCGGTCGTGCCGGAGCTTGGGGGGAAAGGCAGGTAAAAAACCCCCCTCGCAAAGGTCGTCGTCGGTCCCGCCTCGATCCGTGCTCAACCCCGCCCGAGGTACTAGCCGCTCCTCTCGACGCAGCTCGCCACCTAGCCGAGTCTTCTCTCCTCCTTCGGGGGATGAGAAGAGAAAAGAACTAGGCTGCAGACGGTGTCCGGCTGGCTCTCCTGCCTCCGAGCCAGATTTTCTCCTGTCCCCTGTCCTTTTCCCGTCTGTCTCCAACACCTATCTGATCGCGCTGTGGCCGTCCGTGCCCTCCCCCGGTGGTTTACGTTGTTAGGGGGCCGCCTTTACGAGCAGTGTGCCGTTACGATAACCCTAGGCACACTGCCTGAGGCAGCCTATCGATAACTGGGTGCATGTCGACTAGTGGGTAAGTGCGTTAGGTAAGAGCACATGGATCGACCATTGCCGGATCCATCAGAGGCCGCGGGGGTGCAAAAATTACTCCAAAAACCTCCGCGTAACAAGCTTTTCCAGCTGCGGGTGTTCTTCTGAGAATAACCGCCGCCGCTAGACCGTCGCCGATCCTCCCGTCTGCGACCAACCACCGTCCTACGTGATGATGTCAGTGCCTGCGCCCCCTTGGGCCAGATCCTAGACGCTCAACAGGGCCGGTCGACGTGCTAGCGAGCGCCCTTCCCTAGCGCTGCTTCCCGAGCTGTCCGCCGTATGCTCCAACACCCTTCAGACTCTCCGCTGATCCGTCCGTACCCTCCTCGTCAAAAAATATTCCGCAATGAAGGCCGTATCCCCCCAAATAGAAAGGTATCGGAAAAGTATTCAATAGCGAAAAAATATATTGAACGGCCCGAGCGAGAAATTTTAGTGTTGGTGTACGAATATTATGATTTAACAAAACCCTCCGTACAAACTTTGTTAAATCTTAATATTCATACAGCTAGTGATCCCGCGGATCGCAGCTCCAAGTTCTAGTACCTCTTTTAGCCCCCTACCGTTCCAGGCATGGCATGCCTACATGGTTACCAGCGCCCACCGCGTGGAGGTTGAGGTAGGTGCCGTCAGGCTTGCGAGCGCACCACCCTCCGGGGACGCCGCCATTGCGCCGCAGCGGGCGCCCTAATCCGAATAATGTAGTGATACTTCTTACATATAAAGTTTCCCAAATTGTGATGTCGCTTTTGTAATGCCAAATATAATGATCTGGTGAACTAACGGATACACAAACATACGATTGAAAGACATGCAAACATAAAAAACGACAAATATAACGTAATTGGAGGTTCGCCGAATCCGGTTTGGGGCCTCCCGAGATCGCCATGTGGATGTCGTGTGGTTAGATTTTGCGGCTCCATATAAGCCCTTGGTTGTTGACGTTAGTGTCACTAGTGCGCGCATAAATTCAAGCGTTCCGGTTGCGAGGGCTCCGCTTCCGCTTCCCAGCAGTCTCGCGATGGGGGCTTATCAAGCTAAGCTTGATGATGACCTCCGCACTTCGTCCTCCCTTGGCATGCCTTCCATTTAGTATGTTCATGACTATTACCCCTTAACTCGTGAGGACGGGGTTCGGTTGGCTCTTATGGCGGATGAATTTGTTGATCGCTTGGCCATTTTGGTGGCAATTTGACGTTGCCAAAGCACGGGTGTGGCGGAATCTTGCTCTTTACGGTATGAAAGTTATACCCGCATGACGGCATGAAGGAGTTTGTACGGCGGTCTTCATATGTTCCATTCCGTCGATTCATTGTTGATGTGCGTCGTGAGTTCATGCAACGCCTTTCATTTAACGCTGGGCTCCTATTTTCGTGATGCATTGTTCGAGGGTGTGATAGATGCTGTTGCCTGCCTCCCTCCTCCGAGGCCTTAGGCTTTTGTGCCTACTTTCTTTTCTTTCTTTTATTCACTTCGTTACTGGTGGATTCCACTACTTTATTTGCAATCCATTCTATTGATATCACGAAAATATTTAAGTAAGATTCCGAAATTTTAGCTTAAAATAAAGTGTTGATGAAATCCTCAGACCTGCGTATCATTAAAACCTGTATTTCCCGTATTTTGATGTACGGAGATTTCGACATATCGTAACATCGCGTTTTGTCGCGGTTAGCTCATTGTCACGCCATAGCGCGGATAGCGACTGTCGCGGCCGACCACCTTGGCCCTGTACAACGATCGGTTTTCACCAAAGCGGGTATCGAGCGAGCCATTCATACCACTCGCATTGGCCTACAAGCTATTCCTGATTGCAGCCTTCTAAGCTTGGACCTGGAAAACGCCTTCAACACCATCTCCCGCCGGAGTTTCCTTGCGGAGCTGTACAAGAACCCTGACTTGCATCCCATTATCCCGTTGGTTGAGATGATATATTCACGGGACTCCACGGTGTATTACTTCGACCCCAACGATGCTTCGCTCCTACACGGCACGGTTCAATCTCGTACGGGTGTCCGTCAAGGAGATCCTCTTGGCCCGCTTTTGTTCAACCTGGCGATAAGCACCCCCCTCCGGAATATTGGAGAACGGTGCAAGGATTCAGCGGCGATCCAAGCCTTTTCTGATGATGGCAAGTATTTGATCAAAACGCCTTTCGTCCCGACTGTGATTACGGTGGCTACGGAGGAAATGGGGAAAGTCTGCTCGAATGTTCAACCAATCAAATCTTCGTGCATGGTACCTCCGGATACGGCCCTTGAACTTGTCGAGGTGATACGGGCGATGGTCCCCGTTGTTACGGGTACTAGTAACCTTGGAGCCCCTTTGGCGATGGATTTCTCGATGGCAGACGGCCCTCCAGCGTCTCATAACGAGAACTATGTTCACTCTTGGCTGCAAGACACCGTTGAGGCTCATCAACTCCTCTTGGACAAGATTGTATGCTTTGCTATGTCGGACTTCGGAGGGACTCACGCCGCTTTCCGCTTGATGATCACGTGTGCGGTACGCCGCTATGGTTTCTTGCTCCGCACCCTCCCCCCAGATATCTGCCGACCGTACCTTGCTACTGCAGATAGGGCCGTTCGTGCGGCAGTTTATCGAATCTTGGGCGTTTCTTTGGACGCACAAACACTCGATCAACTGAATTGTGCTAAACGACAGCTCTCCCTCCCGGCGGAGTTTGGGGGGCTTAATGTACCGTCCCTCGAGCTCGACGCCGAACCTGCTCACTATGCTTCATTCACTGCGACCCTCGCCAACCTGATTACTGATTACGAGTCCGAGTCGCTAGGTCCTTTGTACGGTCTCATCCGACAGGAACTACTGAATGTTGCCACTTCTACTTTACCGTGGGCGGTCCAATTGCGCAATTCGTACGACTCTATCTCCACTATGGGCGGGTTTTCGGAATCGGAGCTTGTGGTTTTGACTAACACACTGAACCAAAACCTTTCTGATTATGCCGGGCCCGATGTCGAGTTGGTGGTATCTACGGTCAACAATGCGGTGGCACCCGCTACCCAAGTGACTAGCTTACAACTTCCGACTCCCGATGCTCTTACTCGCTTGGGAGATTCTGGGGGCCACATCCAACGGGGCATTTCGCGCATTCTTCGTGCCCGGGCCTACCTTGACCTCTTGGCGTTTTGCAGACCTTCCCCACCGGACTATATGAGGGTGACTTCGGGTACGGGTCGCGGGGCTTTGGCTCTCTTTTTCGCTTCACATGAGTCCAGTTTCAAGGTGCCATCCGATTGCTATATGATGGCAGCCCACCGGGTGCTTGGCTTGACTGCGGAGCGCGCCGCTCATGTTCGAAAATGCCCTCGGTGCAATGAGGCCCCTTCAGAATCTCGCGGGTATGGATCTTCGTCGACGGTATCGGGCATCTTTATGTCGGGTGAGCGCTCAACAGCCGCTATGCTCATGGACCATATCCCCCGGTGCCCGTGCTCTTGGTATATCATTCAACTCCATGACCGCATTGTCCACGTGCTTGAAGAGTTCATGCTTGAAGCGGGGGCTACTAAGGGCCGGGACTTGCGGTTGGAGGTCCGCCGTATTCGGTCGGGAGCTTCACGTGATCGTCCTGGGGATGTGGTTTGGTTGGACTTCATGGCTCCGCACCGCCATCTTGTTGTTGATGTGACGGTTACAAGTGCTCGCACGAACACCAACGTTCCTCGTATAGGTGCTCGCCTTCCTCTCCCTGGCAACCTTGCATTGGGAGCTCAGCAAGGCAAACTTGATGCGGACCTCCGCACTTCCGCTTTGCTTGGCACGCCTTCGGTTCAGTCGGTCCATGACTACTACCCCTTCGCCATGGAGGATGGGGGCCGGTTGGCGCCGATGGCGGCTGAGTTGGTCGATCGCTTGGCTATTTTGGTGGCTGTACGTCGCTTCCCTGGCATGGGGGCCGCTGACTCTCGTTCCTTGCGCTCTGACAGTTATGTCCGTATGCAGCATTTTGTTCGTCGATCTACTTCTCTTCCGTTTCGGCGTTTTTTGGGGGATGTGCGACGAGAATTCATGCAACGTCTTTCTGCTGCTCTTCATGGCACTCTGGGTTCTTATCTCCGCGACGCTTTACAGGAAGGCAGTGCTGATGCTGTGGCATGCCTTCCTGTTCCTCGGGCTTAGGGTTTTTTCTTCCTTTCTTTCTTTTTCTTGCTTGGTGGCCTCCACTGCTTTTTCTTGTAAGAAAATTTTGACATATCGTAACATCGTTCGTTTTGTGTGGCGTATCTTCATTATCTGTCAACCCGTACCCGTAGCAGTACCGATATCGATACCGTATAAAGAAGTGTCTGCTCCTAGTGCACGGGAAGGTTCTACCGAAACATCAGCATGCACCTTAGGTCCGAATGCGACATGCGTGTGTACTTGGTTAGTATTGATTGAGAAATGTGGGACTGGCGCGTGGCATTTTGTGTTATCGATACAGGTACGGGCAAAACATCGCTCGTGACGGCTTTGGCGGGGGAGCTGGGCTGCCATCTGTACGTTGTGTCGCTCAGCAGCCCTCGCATGACGGACGAGGCGCTCGGTGGATTGCTGACTTCGTCTGAAGAGGGGTCGATTCTGTTGCTCGAGGTGCGTGAATGTTGCCTGACTGTGCACGTCAGGAGTGTATCATTTTGTGAATAGTGCTGAAAATAATTTACTTAGCTCAGACATTTTTCATATTCTCGACTGAAGACGTTCTCATTACAGCACTCTAT
>JAPMLY010002816.1:0-20000 GCA_026401115.1 Tetraselmis chui
CCCGTCGGAGATCTACGCTAACTTAACCCCCCTCGCCAAAATGACACGTCTCACGCGTGGTCGTGCGGCACCCACGCCCTATTACATACTTACTTTATCACCACAACACCCCCCGACCAAACTTACAACCCCCCTTCCTTCGACCCCCGAACTACTGTCTACTCCCTACACTCACTCTTGTGGCAACACACCTTCCACTCCACTCCCCTCCCAATCGGGCGCTCCCACCTGCTCACCGCCCTCCAACCCCCCAACAAGACAAGACCAAGACCCATGTTCGACTTGCCAACGGACAGCGTGTGACTTCGTAGACAGTTTGTGATGTGACTTTTGAATTGGCTCGTCACGAATTTCAACGGACTTTTTACGTCTCACGTGACTTACGTGCTGCTGATTTGATCCTGGGTTTACCATGGCTTGAGGACCAACATGCCTCTTTACAATTTGGTACTACCAGGGCTTTTACTCTTATGGATGGCATAGCAGTGGAGACTCAGCTGGAGGAACGACATCATGAGTGTCTACTTATGTCGTCTACTAAAGCTCAGAAACTTATGCGCAAGACGCGCCGCACCAAGGGACGTAATGCAGAATTCTACGTGATTGAACTTACGCCAGCCGCAGAACAACCAACTGAATTTCACACTAGAGAGGAACTAACTGCATACCAACGGGAGAACTTCCGGTCGTTACTCTACGATGACTTCCCGGAGTTACTGCTCCATGTGGACTCTCCACTTGTAAGCCGACAGTGGGATCATCCCATTGATACAACCGGCCCGATGAAACGTCAGTGGCTGAACATATTGTCACTTGCAGAGCACACTGCGCTGAATCGACAGCTCAAAGACGCCGTGTACGCTGGTTTAATACCTCCCAACTATAGTGAGTTCGGCTCGCCAATTCGTTTTGTGCGTAAGGCTGATGGCTCGCTTCGACTGTGCATTGACTACCGTGGCCTTAATCAAGTTCGAGTGCGTGATCAGGACATCCACAAGACAGCGTTTTAGACCCCTGATGGCTTAGTGGAATGGGTCGCCATGCCGTTCGGATTGTGTAATGCTCCCGCTACGTTTCAACGGATGATGAATGATATACTTCGCGACTTTTTACAGAAGTTCGTTAATGTCTACCTCGACGACGTCTGTATTTACAGTCGCATACTTGAGGAACATTTGGAGCATCTACGTCTAGTGCTACAGCGATTCAAAGAGGAGGGCTTGAAGTTACGCCTTAAGAAGTGCTTCTTCGGCCTTCAAGAGATGGAATATCTTGCCTATAGTGTGTCGGCTGGTAAAATTTCGATTTCCACAAAGAAGGTCGAGGCCATTGCAAACTGGCCAGTGCCTACAAAGCAGAAGGAAGTTCGCAGTTTCTTACAATTCTGCAACTTCTATGCCAGATTTATTCATCATTTCAGCGACCTTACGGCTACATTGACGGACTTACTGCGGAAGTCCCAGCTACAGAAGTTTACGCTGACGCTTGCATGTTTGGAAGCCTTTGAGACTCTCAAGTTACGGCTCATTCCCGCGCCATGCTTGATCCTTCCGGAGGTCAGCCCGGACGCGACGTTCACCGTGGCTACAGATGTTTCAACAGTGGGGATTGCAACAATCTTGTTGCAAGACCAAGGAGGAGGTCTTCAACCAGTCTCTTATTGGGCGCGTAAGCTGAATCCAGCTGAGCGTGGTAACACTTACTCTGCGTACGACTTAGAAGCTTTGGCCGTATGCGAAGCTGTCAAGCATTGGAGGTGCTATCTTGGAGGGTGCTCTAAGTTCCTTGTCGTAATAGACCACGACACACTGCGACATCTATTTAGGCAACCAAACAAGAGGCTGAACAAGCGGCAAGCACGATACCAGCGGGATTTGTAACCGTTTGTGGGCTCGATGACACTTGCATATCGCAAGGGAGCTCTGAACGAAACAGACCCGTTGAGCCAGCGTCCGGACTTCGTACCTCATGCCACAGTTCCATTACTTTGGGATGGCGAGTTTCCGTCAGGTCGAGAATTACGACGGAAGTCCCAGCTCCTGTTTGAAGACGCACAATTAAACTTAATGACAGTTAACGCGTTGCACCTGAGCCATGAGTTCGCTGATCTTATTCGCGAGGGGTACTCCCAAGACTCGTTTTATGGGGACGATGGTGAGTGGACGAAAGACAGCCGGATAGAAGCCAGAGCTGGATACTTTTGGCGCCTCGATCGTCTCTGTATTCCGCGGAACTCTGAGCTCCGACTGAGATTGATAACAGAGCTGCACGAAAGTTCGTCAGCTGGTCACAGAGGAGTTGCAAGCACACTTGCTAAAGCGCTCGACAGATCTGGTGGAAACGAATTCGCCAAGATGTGAAAGGTTTCTGTGAGCGCTGCGTCATATGTCGACGAGCAAAGATTCAACCGCAAATGGCTGCGACTCTTTACCCATTACATTTTCCACCCAGACCGTGGCACACAGTTGGTCTTGACTACTTGACACACTTACCTGAGAGCAATGGCTTTAACAATGTGCTGATTGTAGAAGGCCATCTAACTCTAATGGTCCATTTTCTACCGTGTACAAAGATTGTTACAGCCGAAGAAACTGCTACTTTGTTTTTACAGGGAGTCTACCGATTGCATGGATTACCCCGTGTGCTCATCATTGACCTTGACCCGAAATTTGTCAGTGCCTTCGGGCAAACACTTTGGCGACGGCTTGGAACGCGTCTGAACATGTCTTTAAGTCGACACCCGGAGACAGACGGACTAACGGAGCGCGTGAACAACACATTCCGTAAACTTCGTTGCTTCTCTTGCTACTACGGCTCTGATTGGACAACTCAACTACCGCAAGTGGAATTTGCGTACATTGCCTCTCGTGCACTCGGAATTGGACACACCCCGTTCGAGGCTAATTTTGGATTTTCTCCTGAGGAGCATCCAAATATGGTGTTTAGCATGCGACCGTCAATTCCGGTTTCGCAAGACGCAACATAGCGGTTACGATTGTTATTGGAAGTACATACCATGGTACGCTATGTGTCACAACTACACAAGGACGAGATGCAGACACGCACAGAAACGTCTATAGCACCACACTTCGTCAGAGGAGACAAGGTGTCAGTCGTCACAACAAACGTTTTTCTACGTGGACAACCCAACAGGAAACTTAGAGACAAACAACTTGGACCTTTTTCAGTGGAGGAGCAAATTGGGAATCACAATTACAGATTAAAACTTCTAGCGAGAGTACGCTTACATCATGTATTCCATGTGAACAATTTACGGCCGTGCTCTACCACTCCACTCAGACCAGATGTCCCGGTGACTATTCATGAAGGAGACGACGAGGAGTTTGACGTCTCGCACATCTTTGCTGTGTGCATCAAGTCGTTACATGGACGGCGAGGCAAATATTTACTCTTCATGACGCACTTCAGTGATGATGACATACCACTTGTGTGGCACCGATTGAACGAGGTGCAAAGAACTACGGCGTTACAAGATTTCTTGGAGACGCCCCAATGGCATAAGTTTGCCAAGACTCAAGCGTACATCGACTTCATGCACGCTCATTCAGCGCGCATTCATGAGTCCAAGTAAATGCTTCAGTAAAGGAGGTTTGACCACGGAAGTCTGCCTCGCGGCGGCCTCACAAATCTGTCAAGAGGGCGCCCGCCGGCGGCGCAGCGGCGGCGGCCCCGGAGAGGGGCGCGCTCGCAGGCCCGTCGGCACCTACCTCTACCTCCACGCGGTGGGCGCCGGTAGCCCCATAGCCGTGCCAGGCGGTAGGGGGCTAATGAACGAGGTACCGACAGCTGCGATCCGCGGGACCAGCAGCTTTCGGGAAGCCATGTACGGAGGGTTTTGGGAAAACATAATATCCGTACACCGGCACATGGATCTCCCGCTCGGCCAGTCCGATATGTCTTTTCCGCGACTAAATACTCGCAGATTCTCTCCCGACGATAGGGCAGGGGCGGCGTTTGCGAAATATTTTTTGGCGAAGAAGGGTACGGACGGATCAGCGGAGGGGCGAGGGTGTTGGAGCTGGCGGCGGACAGCTGGGAAGCAGCGCTAGGGCACGGCGCTCGCTAGCAGTCGCCAGCCTTGCGAGAGCCTCATGTCTCCTCTGGGGGCGAGGCCTGATGCTACGCAGGACGGAGGTGGATCGCAGCCGGAGGAGCGGTACGGTCTTGCGGCGGCGGTCATTAGGATCGCCCGCCGCCGGAAAGCCCGGTATGGGGGTTTTTGGAAAAATTCCCGTACCCACCATCTTTTGAGGACCGGCGACTCGATCCATGTGTTCTTCCAACCCCTTCCCTAGTCTTTACCCGGTTATCGATAGGCTGCCTCAGGCAGTGTGCCTAGGGTTATCGTAACGGCACACTGCTAGTAAAGGCGGCCCCCTAACAACGTAAACCACCGGGGGAGGGTACGGACGGCCACAACGCGATCATATAGGTGTTGGAAACAGACGGGAAAAGGACAAGGGACAGGATAAAATCTGGCAACCTCTCCAAGGGTGTTCGGGGGTTTTACTCCCCCCCGGGGAGGGTGCAATTAGAGGCGAAGGTTGTGTGCATTCAGGGTCGTGCGAGGGGGCAATGTGCGGATGCGCGGCGGGAGGTCGTGCGGGACTTGATGCGGTATATGCGTAGGAGGTGATGCAGCCATTGGACAGTATGCGTATGGAGTTGTGCAAGAATGCGAGATGTGTCGAGATGTGCTTTGGAGGTGGAGGAGTGCGGTGTACCTGTGCGGCTCATGACTATGGGGAGGATGTCGACCACTGTGCCTGGCCAGTGGTTTCTGATGGCGTTCGCAAGGGGTGTGTATTTGTCACGTATGAGGTCGGCTGTGTGGGAGAGGTTGTTGTCTGTGCAGTACTTCCATTCCCCTATCTGAATCTTTTTTATGGACGCGTAGCGACGGCGACCGTTGGAGTGACCAACGAATCGGGGTTCGAGGATGCGGATGAAGTCAGGTTTGTGTGCAGGGGGACGAAGCAGGGGGGGGAGAATCTCAGGGGGGAGGACGGCGGGGCATGAGGTGAGGGAGTCAGGCGAGAGACCTTCGTCAGCAGCAACAAGTCGGGTGGGCATGTGGGTGGGGTGAGGTGGGTGGCAGTCAAGTGGAGTGAGGGCAGGGGTGGGGGAAGCAAACGATTTTATGGGTTTGTTACCGAAGTCTGCGGTGATGGTTTCCCAACGTCCTCCGTTGTGGCGTTCCAGTAGGGAGAGTAGGAGTTGCAGAGCGCTGTTGTGTCGGTCCTGTCTTAGACCAGACATAGAGGGGCAGTTACCGGCCATGTGGCCGTTGCTGGTGAATTGACCACATAGGGGGCAGCGCAGGGTGGGGTTGTGAGTAAGTAGGCGGGTGTTGTGGACGCCCCACATGAATTCTTGTTTGTGTGTGAACTGGATATTTGTGAGGGTTGAGTGTTTTTTGTGGTAAGAAAAATCGGCGCCGTCCTTCGCGGCGCGGGCGAGGAGGGCTCCGTGTTTGGTTGTTTGCGAGAGAGGAGTGTGTGTGTGTTTTGTGCTGTAGGTGTGTGCGTCGGATTTGAGGTTGGTGTATCTGTAGGGTATGGGGTCCCCTAGGGTTTGTGGGAGGAGGGTGTATGGCCATGTCCAGTGGCCTATTGTGACTTCAGAACCTGTGGTGTATAAAGTGTCGGGTGGGTGACCATCCGCGACTTGGTTTGCGAGTGTGTCTGCGAGGTCGTTGCCTAGGGAATGGTTGTGGGCTTTGATTTTGCCGAGGTGTGTACGGATGCCTGCTTCGCAGCGGGTTTTAAGGGTGTGTGTGATAGATGAGAGGGTGTCGCGATGAATGTTGTGGCGGTAAGCGGAAGGGCAGTTTAAGTAGCCTTGTATGAGGCGGAGGGAGCACGCACTGTCTGTGAGGAGGTGGGTGCGGCCAAATTGGAGGCCTACATCTATGCCAGCTAATTCAGCCCGATTTATTGTATGGGAGGGAGGGGTAGAGGTCACCAGGATTTTGACTTTGGTGTCCGAGGCGGGGTGGGTAGCTGCTGCTCCGAGGGGGGTCGAGCTGCCTTTTTTCGAGCCGTCTGTGTATACAAAGTCCTGCCAGTTCCAAGCAAGGGTGCCTCTGGTGGGGGGGTACGTTAGATGTACGCGGTCTGGGAGGGGGTATGTGAGGGGGTGAGTTGGGTTTGGGGGGCGGTGGTATATACCTGCTGAGTGGGGTGAGTAGGTGACAATGAGGTGTGGAGGAGGGGGGGTGATGATGGGGTTGGGGAGGTGAGTGTCGTAGATAGATTCGAGAGTGTTGTGAAGTGCGGTCATGGCTGTGGGTGATGGGAGGGTGGAGAGTGCGAGGGGGTTGGCGACGAGGTATATGTCGACCATCCATCGTGTGCCGAATGGGGTGGGGGTGGGGTTGCCAGTGTGTTGGTCGGGGGGTAGGAATGTGTTTGCGTCATTGGGGAGGGTGTAAAGGTGGTGGGTGTATGGGGAGTTGATGTATTTGGAGTGGCGATAGGGTGTGTGTTCCCATCGGGGGAGGATGAGGATGGTTGCGCTGGGTGTGTGAGGGGCTGTGAGGTGTGCGCTGGTGATTGCGTGTTCCATGGCTCGTCTCATGCATTCGTGGTCGTATTCGGGGTTGGCTATGCTGGTGCCTTGCCAGGTGTGCGGGGCATTGCTACCGCTGGATGAGAAGACTATATCTTCGGGATAGAGGGAGTGGTATGTGTGGGAGTGAAGGGATTTATTGAGGGGGTCGGAGTAGAGTTCTGTCTGGATGCGGAATGTGTGACGGAGGGCTGTGAGGAGGTCTTCTCTAGTGGCCCATCTATTTCGGGTGGTGGTGGCGGGTGTGGGTGAGTGGATTTCTGAGCGGGAACCTAGACGGGTGAGGAGGTGATAGACCTCCTCTTCGAACGTATGCTGCGAGAGGTCGGGGCGAAAGAGTTGGTAGAGGTGGCGGACGCGGGGGCCGTTAAGGGTGGTGACCGCGCGGCCGTCGGGAGTGCAGAGTATGGTGGTGTCGTGGAGTGATGGGTGTGCGTGGATAGCGAATTTACCGGTAGGGAGCATGTCGAGGTCGGGGTTGATGGGGTCATGGTTGAATGTGATAAGTGGGTGTGACCACGGAGGGGGTCCGGGTTTTGGCAAAATGGGTGCGGTGGAGGGGACATAGCCGGAGTTAAATGCGGTAAGGGCGGTGGGGCCGGAGGGGGTCTCACTGATGGTGTCGTGGAGTTGTAGGCACGGGGCCCACTGCACTTCGTGGAGGCGGGTAAGGTCGTGTCGTTGGCCGCGAGCGCACCACTCGCACTGCCATGTGGTGGGTCCTTGAGCTGGGCGACATTGGGAGTGTATGGCATAGTGCGGGCATGTGCAGCAGGTGGAGGAGGGTTCTGTGTGCAGGGGGTCATGACAGATGGAGCATGTGGTGGGGGAGGGGGAGGGGAGGCATACCGATGTGGGAGTGGAGGAGATGAGGCGGAAGCCGTCGTCGAGTTGTAGCTGAATGTCCCATTCCGTGAGGTGTTCCGGGGCCCATTCGACCATGTACTGCGTTTGGCCGTATTCTGTGTCTTTGTGTTTGGAGATGATGCGTGTTACGTCGCAGGGGGGGTAGTGGTGGTCGGAGGGGGTGAGGTATTCTGTGTCTAAGTGTGTGGTGGGTGCGGTGGGGGTGGAGTGAGTGGTGTGGGAGGTGCAGATGCCGGATTGGAGGGTGGGGGGTGAACGGGGGAGGTGAGGGGAGAGGAGGGGGATCCACGAGGGATGTATAGTGGTGGGGGGGGATGCTTGGTTGGTATTGAGGCTTGTGATGGGGAGGCGGTTGTGTATAGTATCGAGGGGTTCGGTGAGGATTGCTGCGAGGAGGCGGATGGGAACTGAGAGGGGGGTGGTGGACCCCGTGAGTGTGGTGATGGATTTGCATGATTTGAGGATGAATGAGGATGAGGTGGCTCTGAGGAGGACTTGTGGCCATGTGGTAATGTTGTTTTTCCAGAGGGGGGTGAGGCGGGGTAGGAGGGAGGCGTGTGTTTTGCGGGGGGAGAAATCGCAGTAGGCTTGTTTGTATGTGTGAGGGTCGGTGATGTGTGTGGCTTTGTCCCGGAGTGAGGTGAGGAGGGCGTTGTCTTGAGTGGTGAAGTGGGCACGGATTGTGGAGGCGATAGGGTTGGTGAGGGAGAGTGGGGGAATGTTGTGGAATAGGGTGCCCGCGTCGCGTTGAGCTCGGACTAAGCATTTTAGTGTGGGTGGAGTGTAACAGGTTGACATGATGGATTCTGAGGGCCAGTGGGAATACGTTGTGGATAGGGTGCGTATGTGTGCGCGGGCCATGTGGCCTCTATAGCCTGAGGCATTCATGATTTTATGTAAGTGGCATACTGTGAGTTGTGCGGCGTGGGCTTTGAGGGAGGGGAGGCCGTATCCTAGGTCTGATGTGGGGCGGTGAAGGGCGGTGCGGGGGAGGTTACGTACCGAGGAGACGGCGGAGCGGAGAGCGCGGCAGATTTGTCCTTCGAGAGTGTCGAGTTGGGAGTCCGTGAAGAGGCCGAGCTGGAGGGTAAAATGTTTTCCGATGAGGAGGCCACGGATGACTCTGATTCTGCGGGATTGAGTTAGTGGGGAGGTGGAAAGGGCGGTGATGAGGGATGCAGTGGTACGTTTGAGTTCGTGCCAATGTCTGGTGAAGGTGAGGGAGGTGTTTAGTTCTACCCCTAGGACGCGGTATGTGTCCCTGGGGCCAATGGAGGGGATGGGGGCCGGGGTGGAGTTTAGGGAGATGAACTGTGTTTGCAGGCGGGATGCGAGGAGGGTAGTGTTGGCGCGGGTGAGGGCGTTGCCTGTACGCCAGAGGGCGCCGGTGATGCAGCATTTGCGGATGTTGACCGTCATACCGGTGTAGGCGCTGAAGAGGGAGAGTTTTCTGAGCTGGATGGTCATGTTGGGGGTCGAGCCCGTAGCGAGGCTGAGGTCGTCGGCGAAGCCGTGTCCTGGGTATGTGGCTGTGGGTTCTGTGGGGTCAACGTTAGTGGTGGGGGGGCCTGGGCGGTAGCCCCGGCTTCCCACCGTGAGCCAGCGAAGGAACGGTTCAAGGAAGAGGGTGAATAGGAAGGGGGAGAGGGTGTCGCCCTGGAGGGTTCCTCGATTGATGTCGATGGAAGGGGTGGGGCCGTGAGGAGTGATATATGATGTGGTTGAGACCCCGTATAGTTGTTCGCATGTATCGACAAAGGTGGGAGGCATACCGAGTTGACGCATGTGTTTGAACATGATTCGGTGGTCCGCGGCGTTGAAGGCGCCTTTGAAGTCCGCGTACATGACGTAGATGTCTTTGCTGTGGAGTTTCGCGTCCTCCATCGTCATAATGAGGGAGGAGAGGGCGTCGTGGATACTGCGGTGTTGTCGGAATCCGTCTTGTTGGTCGCTGAGAATGCCATGGGTTTCGGCGTACTTCGAGCCTGCATCTTTGATTAGTGCTGTCCATAGTTTAAGGAGGTTGTTCATGAGGGCGATAGGGCGGTAGTTATCGAGGAGGGAGGGGTCGCCTTTTTTATGTAGGAGGCATGTTGTGCTGTGGCACCAATCAGGAGGAGTGTAGGATTTGTGTGCTAGGAGGGAGAGGAGAGAGAAGAGGGCGGAGCGGGTCGCCGGGGGTAGGAATTTGATTATTTCATTGGGGATACCGTCGGGGCCGGGGGCTTTGCCGGTGCCTAGGGAGTTGAGGGTTTTATCGAAAGTGTCGCGGGTAATCATGTCGGCAAGGGTGAGAGAGGGGTCTCCGCGGGGTTCGATGGTAAAGTTGTCGGGGTTGTTAGGGAGTTCCCATGGGGGGGTGGGTAGTTCGGGTGGGGTGGCGCAGCCGAGTTCGCTAGCGAAGTGAGAGTGTACCGCGTCGATGACGGCGGAGGGAGAGGATGCGGTGGTTTTATCGGGTTTGGTAATGCGGTGGAGGGTGGAGGTGGTGCCGGCGGGGGGTAGGAGGCCGCTTTTAATTTTCAATCGGCGGTGGGAGAGTTTGGGGCAGGTGTCGTAGGCCACATTGGCTCGAGTTTTTATTTTCTTTATTTTATTCGTGGTGGTGTCGTGAAGGAGCTGGCGGATGCGTGCTTGGCACTGTTGTTTGATGGCGTCAGGGGAGAGATATTCCGTTGTGTTTAATAGGGCTTGGGCGATGGGAAGGGGGCCGTTGTTTTTGCTGCATTTACGGAGTTTGAGTATTTGAGTGCGTGTTTTATTTGTGAGCCAAGTGGGGTCAAGGGACGCTTGGGGTGGGCGGGGTTTTTTGTCGGGGAGGAGGGGCCAAACTGTGGCTGCGTGGTCCATGTGTTGGGAGAGGAGTGTGGTGAATTGTGAGGCGAGGGTGTCGAGGGTGTCGGGGGTGGCCGAGGTGTATGAGGTGTTGAGAATTTCTGCGTGGAGGGTTGCCGTTTGGTTGATGAGGTCGGGGGTGCTGGATTGGTATACTTTTATGTGGTCGGGTGTGAGGGGAAGGCGAAAGGTGAGTTTGCGCGTCGTGTGTTGTGTGTGGGGGTGGGTATGGGGAGGGGGGGGGTGTGCCATGAGTGAGAAAGGGGCGGGAATGACGAGGTGGATTGCAGAGTGATCAGTAAAGTGGGAGGGGGAGGGGAATATCGAGCAAGAGGATGGTGGGAGGGTGATAGGTGAAGGAGGCGTAGTGGTCAAGGCAGCCCCCGCTGCGGGGGAAGGTAGGGATGGGGTCGTGGAGGGGGTGGAGGTGGGATTTGAGTAAGGAGGTGAGGGCAGGGTGTCCTATACCTGTGTGGGTGGTCGATTGGAAGTCCCCTCCCCAGAGGGTGCGGTGTTGCGGGTGGTCGTCCGCTAGTCGGAGGCCCCAAGCTGCAACTTCTGCGTAGAGGCGGGTCAGTTGTGTGTTGTAGAGCTGGGGCATATAAGTACCTATAAGGAGGTAAGGGGTGCCTGAGTGGGGGACGATTTTTAGTCCGGCGATATGGGGGATGAGGTGGGGGGGCGGGGTTAGGACAGTGGCAGACTGGAATGAGGCTCGGCGGACCGCGAAGAGAACGCCTGCGTTGGGTAGGGGCACAGTTGAGTAGCAGGGTCGGGAGCTTTTGAGGTGGTATTGGGGGAGGGCTATGCGCCAGCGGGACTTGTGGGTGTCGTGGTTGGTTTCGGTGAGGATTAAGACGTCCGGTTGGTGGGAGGTGGAGAGGTGTTCAACATCCATAATGGAGGTGTGTAGGCCGCGGGTGTTGAGGGTGATGAAGTGTAGTGGTTGGGATGTGTGGTGTGGGAGGATGGGGGAGGGGAGGGAGGGGGTGGTGCTGGGGGGGGCGACTGGGGGGTTCTCGACGGGGGGGGGTCTGGGAGGTGGGTGGAGGGGGGGAGGAGAGGGGGGATGTAGTGGGTGGTGTGTGTGGATAGGTTGAACGGAGGGGGTGTAAGGTTGGTCCGGGGGAGCTGTGGCAACGAAGTATGTGTGTAAGAGGACATGGGTGCCGCACGACCACGCCCTGTCGGAGTCGTTTTGGCGAGGTGGGTTGAGGGAGTGTAGGGAGCCGATGGGAGGGGGGGGGGAGGAGTTCCAGGCCGAGAGGAGGTTGAGAGAGCGGGCGAGGAGGTCGGGAGGAGGGGAGTAATGTAAAGAGTCAATCCATGTAGCAGAGGAGTGAGTAAGGTGGAGGAGGCCGAAGTGCGAGTGTTGCCACGTGAGGACGAGGAGAGAGTGGTTAGGCGTCCCCGGACGCGGGGGGTGGCCTCGATTGGCTAGGTTGGTCCAGTGGCTGGGGTATTGGGAGGTACGGTGGTGGTTATCGACGTCGGTGTTGGTAATAACTGTGTACGAGGCGGAGGGAGTTGAATGGAGTTTGGTGATTTCTGACGCGAGGCAATACAGGTTAGATAGGTCCTGGTACTGTCCCCATTGGAAGGAGAGGACAGCAGAGGAATCAAGGTAGCCGATAGGGGTGGGAAGACCAGAGTCCAGGTTGTAGTCGATTAAAAATTGATGCATAGTTGTGCGGCAGGTGCGGGGGCTGAAGTGGGCCGGTAGAGTGAATCGAGGTACGGTGGTTACAGTATGAGCGCGGATGTCTGGTTGGGGGGTGGGGGAAGGGGTGTGGGGTCTAACCTCCGTTTCGTCCTGGGGGGACCTAATGATGATAGTCGGCCTGCTCGGCCGGGGGGGACATGGTGGGTTGATTGGGGGAGTTAGCGGCGGTCGGTGGGGTCCCAGGGGTCGCCGCGTTGTCCTCCGACAGGTTGGAGTAGCCGTCGAGGTCGAGTTCCTCGTCTTCAAGGGTGTCGGATGGGAGGGAATGGTGTGTTGGGGCGGTTGGGGGGGGTTGGGTGTCCGTGGGTAGGGGGGGATTGGGGTTGAGAGTGCGTGGAGGAGGGGTAGGGGCACGGGGGGGTGTGAGGGAGGGGTGCGGGGGGACACGAGTTGGGGGGGTTGGGGAGGGTTGCTTGCGGGAGGGGCGTGAGGGTTTGGTAATCCCTACTGGGGGTGCTGGTTTGAGTGAGGGGTCTGTGGGGGGGCGTGTGTGGGGAGGGGAGTCTGCTGATGAGGGCGGAGTGGAGAGGGAGAGGGTGGAGTGTTGGGAGAGGGTGGGAGGTGTGGTGAGGGTTTGAGTGGGGTTTGGGGGGACGGGGAGGTGGGAGGGAGGTTGTGTGTGGGGGGCGGGGTGGGGGGGTGAGGCGGAGGAGTCCATGGGTTCAGAGGAGTCTTCGGTGATGATGGGGAGAGGGGAAGGTTGTGTGTAAGGGTGTGGGACCGGGGGGGGGGTGGGAGGGTGGGGGGAGGGGTGGGCGTGGTAGGAGGAGGTTGAGGTGGGGTGTGAGGTCGCGGGTTGGTGTAGTGGCCATGTGTTTTGGGTTGGGAGGGTCGGGGTGTTGGAAAGTTGAATCTCCGGGAGGGAGGAGAGGTCGAGAGGGAGGTCCTCGTCTTCCTGGAGTTGGAAGTCGGAGGGCTCCAGGTGCCACTGGCTGGTGGCATGGGTATCTGCGAGGTGTCTGGTCCATTGGAGGAGGAGGGCTGGGGGGTTGCGGTGGAGTGTGAATTTTTTTGTGATGGTGAGGGGCGGCGGAGAGGGAGAGGTGGTGAAGATGGGGTCCTGGAGTCGGGCTTTCCGAAGGTGGAGTAGTGGTGTGGGTTGACATTGAGTGTGCAGGTGGATGGAATGCGTGTGCCTCTGTGGGTGTATGTGTGGGTGAGAGGGATGGTGACTGTGCCGTTGGTGGAGATGAGTATGCAGTACATTTCGGCACTGAGTGAGACTTGGATGCTGGTGGTGATAGTGGGCGAGTTGGAGGGGTGGGAGCGAAAGTACGAGCCATCAGGGAATTTTTTCAGAGTTGTGTAGTGGTAGAGGCTGAGGGGGTGTTGGGGAGGATGGGTGGGGTTGGGGGTATGTTGTGTGAGGTATTCTGTTGCAGTTTGGGATAGGAGGGTGTATAACCAGTGTGTGGGTGGAATGGTACCGTCGGAGTTGATGCATGGTAGGGAGAGGGAGTGGCGGGATTGGACTAGGACAGTGGTGAGGCAGGTGTCAGCCCAGGATAAGCCGGGGACGTGTCCTGTGACGGGGGGTGGTGTGATGGTGATGGTGTGAAGGTGGTGGTCAGGGGGTACTGGTTCATAGGGTGAACGGGGGAAAATGTGAAGGGATACAGGTCCAGACTGTGAATGAATGGGATTATTGGGCAGGTGGAGGATATTTACCCAGAAGGAGGACGGGTCGGACTCGATCGGGACGGGAGTGTCCAACGGCTGGAGTGCGTCCGCGAACTGGAGGGTGAACTGGGCTTGCTCGGGTAGGTCTTCGAGTTTGCACAGGTTGTGGGATGGGGGGGTGAAACCTGTGGAGGTGAGAGCTGTCGCGAGGTCGGAGGTGAGGAGATCCTGTAGTAGGGCGACTGTTTCTTGGCCGGTGATACCATTGAATATCGGGGAGCGGATCTTCATCCTGCGGCCTGAAACTCCTGGAGCTGAGGCAGCCCGGAGAAAGCGAATTTTCTGCTGACTTAGTTTTTCCAGGAGCGGAGGGGATGAGAGTATGAAGGGGGGCACTGGACCGGCCGAACTGAATTCACGCTGGCGTGAAGTCAGTTGGTACAGGAGCCCCACCGCTACACAGGAGGTAGGAATCGTCAGGTGGATCTCTTGGAAGCTCGTGTGGAGCTCGACTGGCAGGGGGGTGACATCGTTGCATTTCGGGGAGGTGGGGTGGAGGGTTCGTGTAGCGGTCGCGGTCCACCGTGTGTGTTGGGCGATTTCCCTGCCTATTATATTTCGGATGCGGTTGGGGAGATCGGAAAGGTCGTGCAGGCTTTCGAGTAGCCAGCGGCGGGCCAACGAGCATGCCGACACGATCGGGTCGGGGTGAGATGGATCCGGGAGGAAGACTCCGTGGATCCAGAACCGAGCGAGGTGGGGGGGGGTGGTGGAGTACTGGCCTGTGAGGAGGAGGGAGTCGACAGTCCTGGTGGAGAGGTCGTCGGCCTGTCCCGTGGTCTCGGTTGACCGTGGGGGGGACAGGACTAGAGGGGTCTGTAGGCCACGGCGGAGAGGGAGGGGGTCCAGTGGCGTGCCCAGGAGTTGCTGGGGGTGGATGAGCTGGGGTGCGGTGAGAAACGGGGTCAGGGGGTGTCCCGCGAGTGCGTTCCGGGGTTGGTAGAGGTCGGTGAAGCGGCCATGCGGCGGGGGGTCCTTCAGAAGGGCCTGCCTGTAGGTGGGGGGGGGGGGTAGGGGGCGTAGACATGGCGGTCGAGTAGGATTTCGAGTGAGGGAGAGGGATGTAGGAGGTATGTTTAGCTTTTGTGGTTGGTTTTTGAGAGTCGTTCACGTGTTGGCTGCACGCGACCAGGCCTGATGGGACCTGGGTTTGTTGGATGTTGGCGGCGGACAGGGACGTCCGGACGCTCGGAGGGGCGCGATGGGGCGCGCTGCCGACCGGTGAAGAAGCTTTTTGTAAGCGATGAGGTGTCAGGGTGTGACGTAGTACTTTGACGGGTACTTGTAAAGATTTTGAAGTGGATGGCGCGGTAGCTGTCGGGAGGATAAAATTCAAATCCCTGGAAGCTGCGCCTTTGAGCGTGTACCGTCTGGTGTCGCTACGGATCCACTGACCAGTTTGAGCTAGGCTCGGGTGGGGAGAGGTGAATGGTACACGCTGTTCAGCGGCCCTGTCCACCAGTCTTGCGCTCGATGGGAGGCCAGGCCCAGAGCGAAGACGATCGGCGTTGCTCATTCGAGCTACCGACCCATCCCCGTGTTTTTGAGGTTCAGTAGTACTTTAGGAGTACTTTGGATCTTTTTACTGTCTTTAGTGACGGTAGGATATCTCCGTTTGAGGAGCGCCTGCCTTTCCCCCCTAGCTCCGGCACGACCGGAGTCGCACAGGAGCCGAGGTAAGGCAGGTTCGCCTCGACCAGCTCACGTTGAACAACCTTGTTGATCAGCGACCCCGCAGCGGCTGGAGCAAGCCGCGTATAGTGGAGACTAGCGACATTTTGTATTTCATAATGTATCCAAAAAAACACGTATGGATAAGAAAATAATAAATACCTAGATACGGGTATATTTTAGACGGTATCGTTACTGCCATTGGAGAGGTTGGGATTAGTGGTTCACGGTTTAGCTCCACGCTTCTAAGTCAAGCTAGGAGTAGCATAAGGGGGGGGCCAGAGACACTAGCCGGTGTTTACTGGTATCGTTGTGTTTAATTTCAAATTTCAAATTTCTGTCAAGAGGGGGAGGGTACAACTGCGACGAGTACAGTCTTGCAACAGTACATTACAATACATTGTACATGTACTCGTTACTAATTCCAATTCGTGCTTTTCCATCGGACGGACGTACAACGTGGGTACGTCGCTACTGCAATATTAGCAAGGGTTCTGATGCGTGTTGTACGACCAGTACCTCCCGGTACGTACAAGAACGCACAATTAATCTAACTAGCCAAATGACGCGCCAAGCGAGATTTCCTATGCAGAATGAGCCGCGTCGTGATTCTCAATCCTAGACGAGCCGCGTCGCTAGACTGTTGACGACGGTTTGAAAGCCCTAACGCCTGGCACGTAAGCGAGTGTGAGCATACGTAAGCTATCTCGGCGGAAAGCTATTTAAGCCCAATGCAATAGAGGGAGGTGACAGAACCATTTAACAATTCCTTTGTTCAATTGCAATATATACAACTAAAGTACAAGTAGTGAGACATCTTCTCATCTTCTCCCATCTGCACCAACATTTTGCCAGCAAGCAATGTCTGAACAGAGCATATTTGTGCTAGCGGTCAGATTTGGAGGGCTAATCGTCACAAACCCGTAAGGGGAGAATACAATATGGCCTTACACAATCCAAAAGTCGCGTGGCGGCCCCTCCACCCACCGCATTTACATAAACAAAAAAAATAGATTCTGCCACACACGGCATAACCCACGCCGTCAAACTCCTAGCTCGCAGCACCAAACGGGTCACATACTCCATATCGCCCTTCTCAACCATGCCAACTTCAACGTCCATAAACACCATCGCAACAATAATTTACTCACTAACAAAATTCCTTCGCGATGTGGGGGTCCACAATACCCAACTCTTCACATGGTGCCCCACAAACGTGCCTTCCTTGTGGTATATTTTCCTAGCAACAATCGCATGGCATGTAACTGCCCTACAATGACCGGCCTCCGGCAAGACCTTCACAATAGTGGGCTGCTATTGCTTATCTCCCTCGTAGAGGCATCCAATGGTGGCAGATGAGACCCGGTTTGCTCAAACTCCGGTAACATCAACAGATCTAACAATTCACACCCCCTTCAAGAATTGACAACCTTTCCGACATTGGCGCCACCGCCCATTCCTATCCCATTGTATCGCGGATGGGAAACACCAGTGAAGGCCTACACTCCGCCGTCCCCACCTCACATCCTTCCTCTAGAATTCCTCCCTCGAGCACACAAACCCGATTTCATCCGACTCATCGAAACCACTTACACAATGACCACAAGTGGATTGCGCAAACTGATTTATATCCCCCCCATCTAAATCGGAGAATAATATTTCTTTTATGTACTCCAACCTTTCCCAAGTTGCGTCGAGCAACAAAACGCAAAACGCTCCCCTCGCATGGGTATTTAAGCTCCCTTGGCCTTGGACCCAAGTTCACGTTCTCCCCATTGCAATGAGCCGCACAAGCTCCCCTCACACTTCGACAATTGAAAGCATCACAACCCTCCCTTCACGCCGCACGGACCCGCCGGGTACAATGAAATTCCAAGCCACACCTCAAGTATTATCTATCGTTATTCACAAACTCAACGTCCACTCCGTCCAATGGCTTTAGTGCCTCCCCAAAGTCTACCGAGCCGCGGCACTGTCCATCGTCAAATGCGCACACAACCCCGAGAAGTGACGTAACACCCGAATTTCCCACTAGCATGGTCACTCCTAGGGGGGAGGCAAACACCCCACACATCTAGAGAAGCAAGATTACGGAGAATGGCTTGACCCTAGATTAACACCTACTATGCACCTAGTCGGGGGGGGGGACTTAGATAACACCCAACATAATAGTTGAAATTCAATTCCAATTTCAATTTGCATGAATTCCCGACGCCCATCACCGAGAAACCGATGGAATTGAACATAGCATGTAGAACGACGAAAAAACTCTTTCACACGGACATAGTAGGTGTCGGACTGGAAGGAGCGAGACTCGTCAACAACCCTAATGCATGGGAAACGACGAGCAAACCACCAAAATAGCCAAGCGGTAAACCAACTCGACAGCCATTGACACCACACGCTCACCATCCTTCAGAGCGAGGGGGTAGTAATTATGCACCGATTGAAATAAAGGTGTGCCACTAAGAGACGACGAGTTTTTTATGGCGTGCGAAGGTAGTAACTTATATGTTGCGAGATATGATATGATGGTTTAGGGTTTAGGGTTTTATGTGATTGCCCGCCACAAAATTTAGCGTTTCCTGGACTTTTTATTCCAAATTCTTCATTCCAAACCCTAAACCTCTTTGTAAAACCTCAGTTCCTCACGCACCCCCTCTGTAAAGGCCTTTTTCATGCAATCCTCGTGTCTATATTATTGTCTGTTGTCTTTCTTGTAATTATGACGTTTACAACCTCACCGCCCTGCCCTCATCATGGACTCGCGATTGTTTACGTCCGTAGAAGCGTCGTAGATTCGGCCTCAGTCAAAATAATACTTCCTGCTGTAGTGCTATAAAAATGTTTCTTTACAAGAAAAAGCAGTGTAGGATAGCAGATACAATCAGAGAGACTCGTCCGAGAGGTAGTCCGTCGCTTCGTCGCCATCAGCACAAACCCACTTTGGGTTGCTCACAAACAAGCACTTTCAAACCCTCATCTTGGTGTATCTTACCGACGATCCAGGACGCTGACGTTGGATCTGCATAGGAGGAAAGTATGGTCGAGCTGTAAAACGGCAGAGGTGAAGAAGAAGCCTGCAAGCTGAGAAGCTAACCGCTGCCCGCAACGGCCCGGAATGTCCCTAATAATCGCGGATACAGCTCAGATCGAACGAGGGGCGGCCTCCGCCCCCAGCTGTTCACCGAATCTCCAAAACTCGTCGTCACTACGTCTGTGGTAAGGCACAGGTGTATCGATAGCCGGCATGAGCTACCTTAAACGGTGGCTGAAGTTGGTGGTGGTGGTCGACGATGTCGAGGTACGAGCAGACCCTCGACTCCTCGAGCACTCGAACTTACAATTTTTTCGCGTTTGCCAACGGGCAACGACAAAGTAGTCACAGCACCGCTAAGTGCCATATGAGCATTGTAAAAGTAGATCCGGACGATCGGCAATAAGAAAGGCTCTCAGGGCTATCGAAAGCTAAGTAGTGCCTGCCAGTGTAGACTGACTCTTTCCTGCCGCTTTCCTCTCGCAGGTGGAACCGCTTCTCTATGGACTGACGGCATACTTTTTTGTAAGCAATCAACCCCAACCACGTGACCTGCTTATTTTAAGTTTCTGTGCTCAACAGGGAGCAGCAGTTGCTCGTGTCGGGCACACTGTTGGTGCACCTGTGTTACATTTCCCCATGCATGTGTGAATGGCAGAGCCTGGCGGGTTTCTTCGTCCTTCAACCGCTACGCGACGACACAGCGGTGGCGTTGGGTGCGTGTGTGGTGTGTGCGAAATAGAAGCAGACCCAACAGCGATGCCTGGCCTGCTTGCATTCCAATATACAACACTTCTTTGCAGAGACATTCATGTGATGTGGCCAGGGCTCCCAGTGATCGCATGGCTGGGTGGAAATGCTGCTAGTTTTTGTTTCTTATGGCCGCTTTTGCTTGGCAAGTCGCAGGGTCAAAGACTCTACCGAGCCTGTTTGTGTTATCGCTGATGGCTACGATGGTCGCAGCGCCAGCTGCATCGTCATACATTGCCTCACAGCCGGTGAACAGGAGGTGGGTTGGTCAGAGCATTGTGCGTGCGGCTGTCACATCTCGCAGCGACGGAGTGCATTGACTGGGGTGATTGCGGTTATGTTGCCACGCAGTGGGCGCGCCATGCAGCATGTGTTCCAAGGCATGGCTGCCACAACGACAGGTAAGCACTGCGTAGAATCTTTCGATGTGTCTATGAATCTGTGATGTGTAGGACACGCCACGCCCTGCTGATTCCCATTTCTTTGGCACTTCCCATCGCATCGCATGACTGACTCATTTGCGAATGTCATTCAGTCTTTTACTTGCTCTACATGATCGAGGGGATCCTCTCAGGTGACCCGTCCTGGCTGGCAGCGCAGTGTGCCTCCTGTAGAAAGGCTATACCTTCTAACCTGTTTCTGTAAATCTGAATGGGTGTGTGCTGTGTGCTGTGTGACGCCTTCTCTCCTGACCGTGCCGCCCCTTCGTTGCGAACGCTGCAGGCCCTACGCCCGGAGTAGGGAGTGATCAGGGATGGAGACTCGCGGCGTCGCGTGTTCAGTTTGCCGTCCACGCTGCCTTTTACGTGTGGGTCACACTGCAGAACGTTCTGGCCACGAGTATCA
>JAPMLY010002816.1:22500-34503 GCA_026401115.1 Tetraselmis chui
TCCTCTTCACGGTGGTGTCGAGGGAGGAGAAGTATAAGGCCAAGGTAGGCATGCCCGTGGCTTCTGATAGCCTCGGAATACAATACAATAGCTTCTAGATACACTGCTTAACTCCAAATTTTTTTCACCTCAGCCAACTCTGATAGTATTTTTTGACACATATACAAAGCAACAGAACCTGTGATAGAAGCAGACAGCGCCAAAGACGCCCATTACCTTAACTCTGAAAAATTGAATTGAAATTCGGTGTTACAAACACCCTAAACATACACACACACACACACACGCACGCACAGTCAGGTACACACAGGCAGGTACCCATAGACTGTATGATTGAAATTGTCACTGGACCCTCGTCCATGCCGTGGTTATGCCCTCTCCAGGCCATAATCGACACGGTGGTGCTACGGGTGGGGGACACAGTCGCTGCGGCGCTGTTTCAGATTTTGGACAGCAGGACGGAGTTGGAGCCGGCGAGGGCGGCGGCGGTGGCGAGCGTCATCGCGGGCGCGATGGCGGTGGTTGCATACACGCTGGGGCAGCAGCAGCAGAGGAGGGCGCGGCAGATGGCGGCAGAGGCGCTCAAGGGCGCAACGGTTTAGGGAAGTTTACGCGGCAACTATCGAATGACGGAATCGCAAAAAATGGTGTTGGTAGGTCGGGTTTATAACGTGGGAACGAGTTGGTGTTGGGAGGGAGGGAGGTTTAGTGTTGGCACGAGTTGATATTGGAGGAGTAAACGACAGGGAGGTGTGTTGGTGTGAGTGGGGGCGCTCACGTAAGGATTTTTTCTAGTTACATCATACAACTTCATTAATACCAATGGACAGCAGCCACGTCTCTGGCGCACAGCATCATGAATACGGCACGCATGACGAGGTACTGCTGGACGGGGGGGAGGGGGACGAAGGAGGGGCAAATGCAGCTGGGCATTTCAAAGGGAGGGAACTGGTTTTCCTACCGTTCGCAGCCGCCTGTTGTTGTCGAGCACACACAACAGGAGGGAGAGGGAGGGAGGAGAGAGTGTTCAGCTGGAGCCAAAGAGGCCCATGTCGAGGATTTTGAAGCTCTGGAGCATTCGCTTGAAGAGCTCAGGGGCTCGGATGTAGGCGGTCTTTGCGCCCGCGCCCGCATGCTCCGCGGAGGCGCTCTTTTCGTGGATGTAGGCGGGGGTGTTGAGGGAGATGACGATGTCGGACTGCACTTGCGGCAGCCGTACCACACCCAGAATGATTTGTACGTAGTTGCTGGTGTCCTGCGCCTGCCGTCCCTTGGCTATGGTTTGGTAGCCCAGAGCACAGGTGCATACGGAGTTGGGTGGCAAGTTTGGCACCTCACTCGCGGCTGAAACGAGGCAAAGATAAAACAAATCAGTGTCAACAGTGGAGTGATGATGCAATCGATGGGACTTCTTCACAGCAGTGAGGCTTTGGGAGCTCACTCAGCGTGTACACAGTCTCCAGTGCGCTCGACTGCGCATCGTTCTGCACTGCGAGGTCCTCAAAAAAGTAATGCGCACACGCCTCATTCTCCACTTTAGCCATTTCCTGTGACGAGAGACAGACATTAACGAAGAGCGTCAGTTGGGCGCAGCGGATGGTGGCACACGCATGCATCAGCTTATGTTGACGCACGCCCCCCACGCACCAGAATCTCTATGACCAGGGACTGGTCCTGATGTGCATCCGCAAAGACCTCCTGATGGTCCGGCACGGGACGAAACTTGCTTATGTCGTGGAAACGCATGGGAAGCTCCATCTCCATGGCGCCCCCGAACAGCGGCTCCGCCGCCCAGTCATCCCCCGTCACAGCCTCCCCGCCCGAGACAGTTCCGTTAGTTGGGGTGTGACCCTGCCGCTGCTGCTGCGCCTGCGCCTGTTGCGCCTGCCGCTGCTGTTGCAGAATCGCCTGCTGTTGCAGCGCCAACATCTGCTGCAGCTGTTGAGGCAGGATGCCGTTCAAGTCCTGACCCTGCCCGCCGCTGCTCATAGCTTGCTGCAGATGCTGCTGCAAAGCCGCCTGTTGCGTATCAGAGAAAATACAATATGTCTCAGCACGCGCTGCGAGGACGTCAACGTCGACGGCGGTGACGCGTCGAGCACGAGGTGCGACACGTGATGGGCTGCGGTGTCGGAAAAGAAACGAACCGGCGGCGCCTCCCGCCTCCCGGCCTTTCCGTACTCTCCTTGTCCCTGACGCTAGCGTGAGCACGGCAATACTGGACAGGCGAGTTGTTCCGCCCAAATGAGTGGACTGAGGCGGAGTCGATGTTCAGTTCCCCGCTGTTCGATGACCCCCATATCCGTGTTTGAGGTACGACTCGTCAATATATAGCTACTATTTTTTCGAAACAGCTGAGTCGAATAAAAACGTGCCGGTGCCGCGAATGTGAAATGGTCCGTGCGTATTTCTTGTAACATGCGGTACGTGTTCGGCATGTTTCCAATACTTTCGCCGCACCTGTTGCTGATGCGCGGCTCGAAGCGCCGCTTCCATTTGCGCCTGCTGCTGAGCCGCCGCTGCAGCAGGCTGCGGCGGCGCTGACGCAGGGGGCTCCGACACGGAAGCTGGCTGGGAAGAAGCACTAACATGAGGAGCGGATTCTTCCGAAAAGACCTTGGATTGCTGTGTGGAGGGTTGGGTCGGTTGGGTTACCGCCGGCGTGGATGCTGCGGCGGCGGCGGGTGGTGTCGTCACTGGGGGAGCTGACGAGGACATCTCAACTAGTAGTTTCGAAAAAAAGTACCCGGGTAGGGCAAGTCGAACTCAAACGACCAGGTGCACGAGGGCGTGATAACGAATGCAACGCGGTAAGGATGAAAGGGAAGAAGAAACGCACGGCTGTCGTCCAGGCGGGAGATGCAGCCTTAACGAAACCGTCACGACTCGGCGGGCACGGTCCACTGATGACGATGCGTGACTGATGCAGTGGCTATATATCGCTGCTGTGGGCAGCAGTCCCGCCACGCCCTCTGGTGAATCAACGGGAATGTCGCCATTTCATCCGGAAAACGGTAACACTTGTGATAAACTTAAAAAAAAAAACTTATAGCCCATTTTCATCCGAAGCTTTACTGTCAAATCAGATATATTAACTACAGGGAAGAATCGTTGAGTACATACCAGAGTACCATGGTCCATACGCATGTACTAAGCATAGTTGCACCTGACTAAGCGACGCGACTTCACTGCGGGAACCTGAAGATGCCAAGCCAGGGCTGGTGCAGAGGGTCATCGACATGGTAGCTGCACGCTCCCACCGTCGCCGATAACAACGGCGGGAAAGCGTCTGGTTGCAGTTGGGAATGCGACAGTTCTTGTTAAGAACACGCTAAACACTCATCGTAGTGCGGGTATTCCGATAGACCGGCGCAAAGGTATCTAACATATGTACGGGAAGTGGTGAGGCACTATGTGGCCTCGCCTCAGACTGTGAAGCGCTGAGGGATGAGAAAGCCGTTAACTAAACGATCATAGGACGTCTTAGCTGATAACTGCAAGGGCGGGGTTATCGCTAAACAAGCACCAAATCAGAAGTCAGAAAATACCGGAGCCAGAAAATACCAAGCTAGAAATGATACAAAACAAGAAAGTGCGTTTTATAACAATTTTAGAAGACTTTAGTGTTTGCGTCGCTAATTACGGTCTCTACGGAAAGCTCCATCACAGACACGCGGACAGTAAATTGGGGGGGGGGGGGGGGGGGGGGGGGGGGGGGGGGGAGTCTCCATGGCAAGGACAAGAAAGAATAGCATTAATCAATATTAGCGCTGGGTCATTTATCGCTATATTGTAAACGAGTAAACGATGGCGCTCGTCCAATGTCGACCATGCATCGTATCCAATATCTCAAGGGCCGTTTGCCCGTTTCTATCTGATTGCGCTGCTTTCTTTCCTTTTCCTTAGGATTTTATGCCCACGTTACTCAGCAAAAAAAAACCCCGGATGATATTTCTTGATATCTAAATTTAGCAATTCCCGAAGCAAGACGTGCAGCGCAGTGTTGAAAAGCACAAAAAATCCGTTGCACAAGTGCGCACAGCACAAGCACGACGCAAACTTTATATGATAAGATATATAGCACGGGGAAAAAGGACTGCTACTTCTTACTGTCGTTCGTTATTTTTTCGTGCTATGTATATACAGCAGCAGCACCAAGGGCAACCTTTTGACAGCGGAAATGCAGTTAAATGTGCTTACTTGCTTGTAGCGAAGCGACATGTTTTATTTGAAAATCACACCAGCACGAAAACTCCAAACATACATATACGCTTGCTGCATCAGGCAGGCGCAGCGAGTTGGTACGACGGGCCAGTGATGACGGAGCTGATGAGAATCAGAAGCCTTAGCTATATCTTGCTGAGTACAAGTCTGGCTCGCATTCGCTGCTTTAACGCGTGAGCAAAAAAAAGAAAATCTCGTCGCAATATAATTCATTCGGCTCGTCGCAGACGACTTTGTTGCCATGATGCTGGTACCATGGTATATGTGCAACACGCACTGCTTTGCCGCCGTGGCTGATGATGTGCACGTATTCGCATTTCTCGCTTATTGTATACGTCCGTGCGTGTCACAGAAATCGGAAGCCAAGTCCGGTGTGTTCACCACAGCCGGCAACGCTTGCTTTCTCCGTTTATTCCGCACGATCTGCGTATGCGTTTAATGCTTGAGCTCAGGTCTGCTATATAGCAGGGCACCACTTCGGCGCTGGCGGGGACATTTGTTCTGTCGGATTCATTTGTGGTAGGTAGGTTGCTCCACCTGGTTTTCACAAATCTTCAGACCGCAACAATCTTCAGGTACAATTCAAAATACGCATCTCATGCATGGTCGACCACATCTAACCTAATTCCATTCCTTTTTGAGCTTGATACAGACCGAGTGACGGACTGCCGGTATGAGACAGGGCACGAGCCCAAAGAGCCATCTTTTCGAGTCGCTGAAAATAAACAATCACATTTCAAGAGAGTAAGAGGAAAGCAACAGCACGTCGACCGCTTTGCCGTGCTGTTATGCAGTTGGAACTCCAAAGGAAGTCCACATGGCGTCATGAAGCGTGGAATACATGAATCCTAAACCTAAAAACCTATACACATGGTGCCCAACACACACACACACACACACACACACACACACACACACACACACACACACACACACACACACACACACACACACACACACACACACACACACACACACACACACACACGACATTACAAACACGCCGTGTCTCAGGTAAACAACTGTAGAAAATCAACATAAAATCCCAAAATTAGAGATGATGAATGGTGTGTAGCACCTCTCCCTGTAGTGTGATGGCGAGGATGTGGAGTAGCACTGCAACTTTGAATGACGTGGTAAGTGTCATCCACGTGCGATGCGAGACACACGAGTAAAAAATGTCGCCAATAGGCGGCACATCACTCCGTTAATGGGCTGTGCAGCCACAGATGGTCTCGAAGCCGTTGCGCATCGGATCCGAAAAACTCGTCCACCTTGAGCCACAGCAAAAGGAAACGCACACAAGGCAGTGTCACATGCAAGTTGAATACGAAAGGGAATTCAGAACACACTCACACACACCTGCAACGCACCTTTTTACCCTTTGAGAAGAATGTATACGTAGGCGTGTACTTAATTCCCTGCTTGGATCGAGCCGTCATTCGTAAGTAGTGCACTCAACTAGTATATTCGCTGCAGCAAGCAAAAGGAGACCCCTAAACTGGGCCATGCGCTGAAAGAATTTGACGTGTTTTATTTGAGTTGGGGACAACCTTTGCCTCGTGGAACATGTAATCCACTTGAGCGACCACATACTTGTTCTTCGGGAACTGCAGCACAGCGGCAAGCACCACCGACATCAGGAGATTCGGGGAATACAGCTCCGCTTCATTGTGGCTCGATTATGAATGATGTTGCAGCGCATGTGAGTCGCTCACCTCTCTGCTAAACTTTATGTAATGTGGGAGCATCTCATGGCAATGAGTGCACCTGCAAGAGAACAGCCATGCATTGCGTGGAATGAATGAACAATGCAGAATTCAGAGCACACCCGATGGATTGGCATGCCAGGTCTTAGGAGCACAGGACACGCCATCGCAGCGCCTCCACTTACCATGATGACCCAAAGCTCACCACAACCTGAGTTGCATATGAACGGGAGACAATCATTTCAGAGGTTGCGTCATGAAAGCATCGACTGATTGTCATTGGACCATACGGAGCGCGGATCCTGCTAGCCTCACCTTGCTGTTAGACGGGGAATCCAAAACCTGCCTCAGCTCTTCGTCTGTCCGAGCACCGACCATGTTGGGCTGTATCTTCACCGGCGGACACCGCTTGCTCTCCGGCTATGAACAAAACAAAGCACAGGGGTGCGTTAAAACACGGGCCATCGTCCTCAGCACCCAGGTGAACGAGCCACTGTCTAGCGAAATAACGGCTATTGAGCCCCGGAGCTGCGGTGTGTCTTCGCTGTGAAGGCAAACCCTTCGTTGCAAAGCAAGCCGGCTGCCAGTTTACCTGCGGCCGAGAGCTCTTGACCTTTCGGAACGGCTCAGCCGGCGGATCGTAGCCTTCTGTGAGCCAACTTAAAGACGCCATGGCCGTCCCCCCCCTCGATTACGCGAAGAATTGGGCCCAAACGTATTTTGGGGGGTGCTTCGTTTTCGAAATGCGGTGGCGTTGCCTGCGGTGCTTGGTCGAGGCGCAACTGTGAGATATGATGCGAGTGTTGTGAGCAGCGAGCCGGGTAAACAAGCCGTAAAGGACCCCGGGTATTAGTTTGTAAGTAGTTATGTTTATTGCAATCATGAGCAGAAGAATTACACGGTACTCGTACCCGTATCCAGTACCATCGCGATATATAGTTGTTCGTTTGATTCCTCAGACGAACACGAGTTTGGGAATAATACCATGACAAAATTCTTACAAGAAAAAGCAGCAGAGACCACCGAGCAAAAAGAAGAAAGCAGAAAATCATTTTGCAATAATACCAAGTAAATTGAAGTAGTTCTCGATTCTTTCGTCTGGAGAATATCAATTAAATAAAAATATATTCTTATGAGAAAAAGCAGCGGAGAGCACAGGGTAAAAATGATAAGAGGGAAAAACCCAAGCCCGAGGAACAGAAAGGCATGTCACAGCATCAGCATTGCCCTCCTGAACAGCATCACGGAGACAGGAACCCAAAGTGCCATGAAGAGCAGCAGAAAGAATATCAATTGAATCGATATATTGTTTCCCCTCCCTTTTCCCTGTCCGTGCTCATGTTATTCTTCTTGTAATAAAGTAGGTTATTTTGCATGTGTTCGATTATATCCGAAATACTACATCAAATTTCACAATTGATGAAGAATACCGAATTCCAACGTCAGCATCAAGCAATTTGTTTTCGTAATAATAATATTCATTCCCGCGGTTATTTTTACTTATTATGCACGTACCTGTACCATTGCCGGTACAGGTACTGAAGAACTAAGCACGAACGACCCCCAGCAGTAGCACGAACGACGGCGACGACGCCCCCCAGCAGCACGAACGACCCTCCCCTCTCAGGTCGTTGGGAGCGCCTCACACTCCTGCACCCGTCACCGCCCTCAGCTCGAGTAGCCTCGGGAGGATAATTGTATATCCACCAAGCCAAAATCGCTGCGTCAGGAGACCGAAGGAGGGGAGCGATGAATCCGTCTGTGAGGTGCAACCCCCCCAAACTCCCCTCCGCACAACGACAGCGCTCGTCAACGGCAGTCGAGCATTGAGGCCGCGTCGAGTGCTAAGTCCTCTCCTGTGTCCTCCCCTGCTCCTGTTTATCTTCAACAGGGACCGTCGCTCCCCCTTGTTTGGAGGCGCTCCCAGCTCCGCGCAGGTAGGTGCTACTGTGCTATGCGGCGGGAGTCGTCGTGACCGGGTGTCAGATCCTGCGCTAGATACACCGCGAGAGCTCGCTCGGCTGCGGCACCTGACCTCCCGCCCGTGCCGCCCCCCCCCCCCCCCCCCCCCCCCCCCCCCCCCCCCCCCCCCCCTTCTCCACAGCAAGATGCAGACTATGATCCGGAGGCGATGGAGAAGGACAACGACCGCAATATATCTGATCTGGGCGACCGCGTCAGCTTGTTGAAAAACATCACAAAGGGGATCCAGGACGAGGTCCACACGCACCACGGCATACTCGACAACATGGTACGCCTCTGTTCGCCCACAGCGCTTTACCCCCCTTACTCCGCAATTTACCTTCCCTTTTTCAGACGCTGGGCATGGCTGTATACAGGGGCTGAACATGTCGGGCACAAAGGGAATGCTCAGTGGAACAGTGGACCGCCTCACAAAGGTGAGCTTGATCTGCACTCTCCCCACATCATCATGTTGCTATCACCATGCGTGTGGATGCACCACTGCTGTCTCCATGGAAGGAGGGCTTATCATGCAGGCACTTTCAGGCCGGGAGGGAGGGGTGTGGTCAGTATTGGGAAAGGGGGCTGATGGGCGGGGGCGGTGCTGCAGGTGATGGAAAACAAGTCAAACAAGAGCATGCTCACGATGGTCTGCGGCATCGTTGCTGTGTTTATGATCCTCTACTTCTTCTTCAGGAAGTGATACCTCCTGCACAGGACCGCTGGAGAACCCCTCCCAATGTACCACTGTATTACCTAAAGACTAGGGTGCTCACAGCAAATTGTGCGTAGAGCAAAAAGTTTTCGCAGCGATCGATAGAGTTAAACAGCGCAAAGGGGAGTAGCGTCTTGTTCTGGACGTGATGCTCTCATTCGTCCTTTTATCTAACCTACTCCAAGTGGCTCATGGATGTCCTTTCTCCCCTCTTCATGCACACTCGCCCCTCTTCCACCTGATGGTGCATTAACAGCAGAACAATCGCCACTGCATATACGTTCCCCAATGTTTATAGACTGTGTCTTGTTCGGAAGAGCCGTGCCAATGTGGTCAGTCCCTCTCCTTCGCCTCCCTGTCCATCCGCTTTTTTGTCTTCGTAGTCGCCTCTGTCCCGACTGGATCCTCGGGCCACAGGTGCTTTGGGTATCGCCCTCGCATTTCCTTTGCCACTTCCACGTACTGGTCTGACCAGAAGCTGGCAAGGTCGCGCGTCACCTGGATGGGCCGCTGGGATGGCGAGAGCAGGTGCAGCAGGACCGACACGCTGCCGTTGGCTAGAGTTGGTGACTCTTGGAGCCCGAACACTTCCTGGATCTGCACCTGCGACTCGTAAAGGTGCAGTCAGCATTCATACATACAAAATTAAAAACAGGAATTTCGGCAAGTTCACTCCACTGATTCTCACGCAAGTGCATTTTCCAGCATGCAGGCAAGTATTGGACTGGGGGGCTGGGAAGGGGTGGGTGCATGTTCTACCTTCACGAAAGGCTCCTCGGCTGTGTAATCCACGGCACGATGGGTACCAGAGGGCATCCGTAGCTTTTCTGGCGCCATGGCCTCCACATGCTGCTGCTGATCCCAGCTCAACAAGCACCTGCAGTTCCATAAACACATGCCCCCACTTAGCTTCCCCCGCCTAGCCCCATACAGCGTACGCCTGTCACTCAGCAAATGCGAGAGCTCGCAGACGGAGTGGGCAAGGTATGTGCAAAACGGAAGTTCTGCGGATGCGTTGTGACGTGTGAAATCGATGCATATCACCGCCCTTGTCCTTTGAAGTGGAGGAGGGATAGTTCTCACCTGACAGCGCTGTTCACGTCTACTGCTTGCAGCTGCCCGTTGGTTCGCACGCCGGCCAGGAAGGGCGCCAGCCATGTCTCCAAGCTTCTCAAAAGTGCGTCGTCGCTGACGTCAGGTAGCTCCGACTGTTCCCCCTCCCATCGCCGGACCCACTCCACCCTCTCCCTCCAAGCACCAGTGGCCTTACTCCAAGAAAACAACCGAAGGCCAGACTCACGGATGCCCTGACATTCGTGCCATAAACAATTAGCACTGACGTCATCATACCATATACACTTTCCTCGCAAGTACCCGAATAAAAACCCAGCAATGTCCCACTTGTGCAGGACCTCATTCATTCAGTTACTTTCCCATCTTTGTTTACTTTGTCCTCGTTAATTTCACCGAAAAAAAATCAGCGTGTTACCATGTCAATGTGAATGTACGCGCAGATGAACAGACACTCACGCCATCAAAGGCTGCTCACCTGAAGCATGACAGGACTTGCCTCTTCATCGGTACATTCCGTCGGCACCTCATTGAGAATGATGCTGCCGATGCTGCGGCGGTTTCTCGCCATCACCGCCTTTTTGGTCGGGTTCCAGAACACTACTTTGCTTTCCTGAATCAAATGCTACCAAGAAAGGAGGGGCAGCCAACCCAGGAACACTCAGCCGCATGCCACATTACCGTGCGGGTCAAGGATGCGAGTGGTGGAACGCAGGGGCAGACGGGCACACACACACCGGAAAATGGCCGGTGATGGCGGACTCGGAGATGCGAGAGGCGAGGAAAATGCTTTCGTTGCGGCCAGTGGATGTGTCGCCGCCCAACTGCGCCACCACCAGATAAGCCTCCTTGGACAGCGGGTCCACCTTCCCCGGAAGCCGCGCCCCTCGGCCCGAGGCGAGCAGGAAGCCGGCGGTGCTCTTGGAGCGGTCCCTCTTTTGAGCTATGCGCTCAGGGTAGGCCATGGCTAGCAGCACCCCCAGTAGCTCGCTCTCTGGCACGTCCGCCAAATCGCCTGAAATGCAGCGCGCACCAAGATGGTATTAAGGAGGGGAAGCCCACCGTCAATTCAGAGAAACAGGTGTGCCAAACTACCATCCATTCCCCATGTTGTGATGTTGGTGTGGGAGAGGAAGGGGGCGGGGGTTGGGTACGTAGGGAGTCTGCTGCGCAGGAAGCATCCAGGTTTTGCAGCTGCCCATATAACTGCTGGGCCGCCATCGCAACGCGTTGCACCACCCCTCGGTCCACCTCTGCGCCGGCTGGAGTATCCCCCATCAGCGCCCGCACCCTAAGGCTCAGCTCCGCCCCAAACTTCCGCCCCCGAATGGGGTCTCTCTCGGTTAGCAGCGCCGCCAGGAGGCACCCCATCTCCCCTAGCCCCGCACCCTGCGCGCTGCGCACCCAACCCAAACATCACTCAGCACCCCCCACTACCAAGACCTGTGTGGAATAGCAGTGACAAATACGTTCTACAATCGCTGAGATTCTGTGCTTTATTTAATTATATGATGTCTCTTCACTTGAATGTGGACTGATGTATACACTCCTGAGCGAGATAAAACTTGGCAGAAGGGCTTCGCTCACCCGATGATCATGCTAGCGAGCTTTGGGTGAGCTGCCAGCCGAGCGATTTGTCTGCCGAACTCAGTGACTGTTCCGTCGCGATGTGTGGCTCCCAGCTCCAGCAGCTGCGCTCGCCCCTCGCGCATGGCGCGCTCAGGTGGCGCGTCCAGCCATGTCAACCCACCCCCATCCTACAAAGCACCCCCAACCCATTAATCGAGCACACCGATGAAACGCCAAGGATACAAAGGCAATGCAAACCGAGATTCTACACAATTTGTGTGTGTGTGTGTGTGTGTGTGTGTGTGTGTGTGTGTGTGTGTGTGTGTGTGTGTGTGTGTGTGTGTGTCCGCTAATGTGCTCGTGCATCACAATGGGGTAGATGGTACTTGGAAAGTATTGATGAGGAGAAAGGCGTGGGGCTGTACCGGAACGCCCCAGAGCGATAGCTCCAGGGCCAGGGGGGTGAGGTCACTGTCCACGATCTGCGGCCGAGTGAACGCGTCCCTGCTTTGATGCGATGTTTCCGACCATAGCCGGTACGCCACGCCGGGCGCCAGCCGCCCTGCATGCCAGCCAAACGTCGCAAATAGTAAGCACGGAAATTGCACAGCAACATCCACCATCGTACAGATCGACACCCAGTCACTCGCACACACACACACACACACACACACACTTTGGCACTCACACAAAAACATACACACTCTTACCCGCGCAAACACATACGCACACATAAACAAACACAATATACAC
>JAPMLY010002817.1:0-17971 GCA_026401115.1 Tetraselmis chui
GAATGTGAGGTGCTACTTTGGTTAGGCTAAGTTGGCAACCTTAGACTAATAGTAGAACCTAATCTCTGGATCTAATTATACAGCGTAGAGAGAATTAATAAGATTGTCTTAGGAACAGGGTTTCTTACAGTCTGGGTGTGGCGTAATTCTATTCTGTACCGGTCTCTCACCTCTACCAGTAAGTCCCTATCTTAAATACCCACACCGCAGTTGTTCTAGAAACAGCCTTAGAACCTGTAGCTTGTGCTGTCTGCTAACTAAACCAAACTATTACTAGTGATACAGGTTAACTCAGGTTACCTGTACCGTCTACCTAACCTTATCACACAAGCTCTTAGAACTATCTAGAAAAGAACTATCTAGAAGAGATACTGCTAGTAACTCTGTACTGTCGAGGGAAAATACGGCGATACAGTTGTACTGCCGTGATGACAAATAAAGAGTCACTGAATATCGCTAAGATACAGGTACCATTTAGAGGAAACAAATAATGTCAGATACTAGCACTTAGCTAAATGGCTAGGATATGACACTCTCCCCTCCTTAAGCACCAGCGTCCTCGCTGTGCAGTACTCAGGGTCTTGGTTTCTTGGGGGTTCTTGCAGGCCAGCGATTGCGAAATCTGACAAAGTCAGGGGTGCCAGAAAATTCTCGATAAACATCCGTTCGAAGAAATTCGGAAAAGATGTTTAAGTGGTTGACTCCTCGCATGGGTTCCCAAGTGTCCTCGCTAGGTACGTTGAACGGTGCTGCCCAGCGGACCTTAAATAAAAGTCCCGTGCCATTGGAGTTAAAAGCCACGTCGAGTATTTTGTCGACTTCAAATCGCTTCGCATCGTGCACAATCGGGATTGGCTGCGCACTGTTGGCCTGTTCTGGTTCTGCATTCCATTTTTCCAGTAGACTGGCGTGTACAACATCGTGAATCCGTACTCCAGGGGGTAGCTTAAGCCGAAATGCAACCGGGGAAACTTCCTCCGTAATGAGAAACGGTCCAATGTAGCGGTCGCGTAGTTTAGAACATGGCTGTTGTACAAACCGTAGATTTGTCGCCTTGAGCTTAACCTTGTCGCCAACTGTAAAAGGTACTGGTAACCGGTGCCGATTTGCAGCGTCTTGCATGTGTGCCTGGGCTGCTTTGACGCAGTCGTGGGCAAATCTGTGCATCTCGACCAGAATCTTCACTTGCTCCGGTAAAGTACGGCTAGGCTCGTTATCTTCAAATGTAGCCGTCGTTGGAGATGTCGGCTCAAATCCTAGCGTCGCCTTAAATGGAGACATAGTCGTTGACGTAGAAACCGCTGCGTTGATCGCGAACTCCACGTTGGTAAGGTGTTGAACCCAGTCGTCGTGCAAGGGGTGCACATAGCATCGTATGACTTGCTCCCATGTCTGGTTTACTCGTTCAGTTTGGCCATCTGTCTGGGGGTGATAGCTCGTAGAGATATTAAGCTTGGTGCCAACAGCCCTAAATAGGGTTTGCCAGAAGTCGCTCATAAACCGGGGATCTCGATCGGATATTAATTTCCGTGGTAAGCCAAAATGCCGAAAAACAGCGCGGTGCATAACTTTTGCTAATTGTTCCGCTGTAATCGTTTTCGTAATTGGCTCGACAATCGTCCGTTTCGTAAGCATACAGACGAATACCACCACAGCATCATACCCATCGCACTCAGGAAGGTCCGTAATCAGGTCAAGCGATACATGCTCAAAGGGCCTGGTCGGTACCTCATGCGATTGAAGGAGTCCATAAGACTTGTGTCGCGCTGCCTTGTTGCGTTGACAGGTAACACAGCTGCGTACATAGTGTTGTACTGTCCGCTTCATGTTAGGCCACCAAAACGTCCGGGTTACTGCTGCCAATAGTCGAATAATACCAGGGTGTCCCGCGGTCGGTGCGTCGTGTAGTTCGTACAATACTCTTGATCGCAATGTAGAGACGTTCGGAACATACAGTCTTGTCCCGTAGGCGTACAAGAGTCCATTAGATTGACGTACCAGCCAGGTAGGCAGAGATTTCCGGGTAAGCAGATATTTGTCCGAATCATAAGCACTTTTGATTTCCGCATGAAGTCCAGAGTCAGGATGTAACCGGGATTCCAGGGAAAAAATCTGTGCGTGTAACTCGCATTCTGCTTCGTCGTTGGTCCAATCGCGTAATAGTTGCAGCTTCTGTAATGAGTCCTTCAGGTCAGGTCGGCGAGACAGAGCGTCTGCCTGGTTGACTGCTCCCTTCTTGTATACGATGTCCATCTGTCGCTGGTAAGGTGCTAAAACTTGAAGCCATCGCACCTGTCGAGTAGACAAATCGCGCTGTCGAAAGAAGTGTCGCAACGTGTCGTGGTCCGTAATTACTGTAAATCCCGCCGCGCCATCTAAGTAGCAACGGAACTTCAGTAGAGCGTCTCGAACTGCCAGTAGCTCTTGTTCGTGGACAGGATAGTGTACCTCATGCTTGTTCATCTTTCGAGCATGGTACGCAACAGGTTGTAATCCAATACCTTGGTCTTGTAATAACACAGCTCCTACTGCAAATCCAGAAGCATCTGTGTACAGTGTGTACCTTGCATTAGGAGAAGTGTCAGGAATTACCAGTACTGGTGCACGTACCATCGCGTCTTTAATTTGCTCGAATGCTGACTCGGCTTGAGGAGTCCAGCGAAATTCCGGTGTCTTCTTGGTCAGGTCCGTTAATGGGGTTGCTAGGGTTGCGAATTGGTTGATAAACCTCCGGTAATATCCAGCAAGTCCCAGAAATCCACGTACTTCAGTCACAGATTTCGGTCGGGGCCAATTTTGTACTGCCTCAACCTTGTCGGGGTCCATTCGGATCTGTCCAGCTTCCACCACATGCCCAAGAAAATTGACGCTCGATCGTCCGAAGTAACACTTAGAGAGTTTGATATGCAACTGGTGTCGCTGCAACTCTCGTAACACGAGTCGAATATGCTCGAGGTGTTCGTCGGCCGTCTTACTGTAGATCAACACGTCGTCCAAATATACCACGCAGAACTTGCCAAGATACGGGGCCAAAACTCGATTCATCATCGCTTGGAATCCAGCTGGGGCGTTACAAAGTCCAAAGGGTAGAACGCAGTACTCGAACAGTCCGTAATGAGTTCGGAATGCTGTCTTATGTATGTCGCGCTCTTTGACTCGAACTTGATGATAGCCTTTATACAGGTCCAGCGTGCTGAAATAGTGAGCCCCATATAGCGAGTCGAGTAACTCATCAATCCGGGGTAACGGTGTTCGGTCTTTCCTCGTGAGGTCGTTGAGTTTCCGGTAGTCTACGCACATACGCATGGTACCATCCTTCTTGCGTACAAATAAAATCGGGGCACCATACGGAGATTTAGACGGACGAATCCAGCCTTTTGCGAGTAAGTCTTGCAACTGTACTTGAACCTCCCGGAGTTCTGCTGGTGACATACGGTACGTTCGCTCCTTAGGTGGTTCATCGCACTCCAAATTAATTTCAAAGTCGCACTCGCGAGTTGGCGGTAGACCGTCAGGCTCCTTGATAATGTCCGTAAACTCATTCAGGGAATCTCGTAACGAAGTCGTCCACTCAGGTTGTTGATCAGTGTTGATGTCGTCGACCGCGTCCTGTACTTCTCGTAGTCCAATCACGAAGAGGTCTGCTGGTTGTTGTCTAAGCAGCTTTGCCATCGCATCCGCCTCCAAGTGATGTACTGTCACAGGTACGGTGTACTCGTCGCCAGACACCATAGCTTCGCCAGTTTTACGGTCGCGAATCGTTTTAGTAGACCAATCTATATCCGGGTTGACGGCTTGTAACCAAGGTTGACCGAGGATGATGTCGAATTTATCCAGTTCTGTCGTAATTGCGTCCAGACGTATGTCTAGGGTCCCTACTGTGAGCACTTCATTCCGTAGTCGCTGGCGAGTCGTAGTTGTACTACCATCTGCCAATTTTATCCGGTATTTCTCTCCAGTAACTGTCGGGATGTGATGCTCCCGTACCCACTCAGCCTTGCAGAAATTTTCCGAAGCGCCAGAGTCAACCAAAATACGGCATCGATGTCCGCGTAAGGTGCCTCCCAACACTAACAGACTTGTTCCAGACTGGGTTGTGGATACATGTAGCGTCGCAGGAACACTGTCTTCTAGTCGGACGTTCTTGTTCATCCACCCGTCAATCGGTTTCCCAAAAGTCTCGTAACGAAGAGGGAACTGCTGTTCTCCACAGACTAGATAACCCGTACGCCGTGCCGAAATTAATTCCTTCCAGGTAGCCCATACTGCCCGAGAAGTTGACGTAGCGTCCGGTATCGATCCGGGTCGAACGCGAGCGATATACACGTAGCGCTTATTCTGTCCGGAAGACTCCGTCCCTAAAAGGCGTAAATTTGTTTCGCTCACCTTTAATCCAGTTGTCTCCGTAAGAGCTCGCACTGCTGTGTATTCCGGGGTCGCGTCTTCAATCTCCTGTTTGCCACCAGGAAACCAGACCATGCCAGTGTCCTCTTTCGCTAGTAACACTCGTCGGCCATCGGTAACAAGAGTCGTCGAGTGAGTCCAGTAGGTCTTCGGGGGATTCTGTAGGTTCTGAGGCAGAAATCGAACTCGATCGGTGTCGTCGACGTAGACTTGCGTCGTCCATCTTGTCGGTCCAACATCTTGCCTTCTTCCTTCTATTCCATCGTTCGTGGGGCAGGTAAACACATGTTCTTTCGCCGCCAGCTCGTCGACAAGTCGGAAATTTCGCAGCAGCTTGAACCATGGTTTTGCCCTCCATTTTGGAACCACTATAACCGCTCTCAGATGGGGATGAAGCAGTTTACTCCGCAAATAATGGCCCAAAAAATCTTCTAATTCATTAAATGGCGCATTTAGCCAAATTCTCCGGTACTTCTGTAAATCTCTCTCCTGAAATGGGCGCGCCGGACAGCAAAAATCCTCCGCCACTTGAGAATTAAGGCCGTCATTATCGCTAGCTCCATCTAAGTCGAAAGGTCCGTAGGTCTGAGAGTACTTCAGGAAATACTCCCTATTCATCATCCAGTCGCTAAAGTCCTTGCTCCTAAAGACTGGCCTCAATGTCGTTTGAGGTAACGGGTCTCGTACTTCTTCTGTTCTGGTCTCTTCCTGAGTCGCTGTAGGAGACGAAACCTCATCCTGCAGCTTGCCGCGAGCTGCCGACTCAGGTCTCACTTTCCCGGCCGGGATTTCCTCGTTCTGTCATTCTTCTTGTTCTTTCTGTCTGGGCAGTCGATAGCGATGTGTCCCTTCTTGTGGCAAATGAAGCACTTGCCCTCCTTCTTAAATCTGTCGACCTCCTCTTGAGTGAGGCGTCTAATCTCGTACAGCTCCCGCGGCTTTTCTTCGGTCGCGCCATGCGAATCTTCCTCCGACTCACTGTCGATCTCCTCCCCTGCCTCTGAAAAGTCGCTGTCTTCTTCGATGGCGTTCAGTCGGCCTGTCGAGCGTTGGGTCGTCTCAATCTTGGTCTCCGCTGCCTCCGCTCGCAGAGCTGCTTGAATCGCCTCGTGTAGGGTCTTAGGGTTTTTCAGGGCAACCTCCTTATGAATCGAGGGTCTCAAACCGCGCTGGAAATCATGTACGTTATCTTCTTCGTGACGGTGAGGAAGCTCCAATAATTGTTCTCGAAAATAGTTCGCGTACTTCAGGACCGTGGTTTTCTGTCTTGCTTTGTCCAAATTCAATCTCGCTTGTTCCGCCGGTGTTCTTCCGCAGAATTCCTGAATTAAGGATTTCTCCATCTCAGAAACTCCGGAAAATCCTCCACCGACTTCATCTCCAGTCTGCGCAACTTGGGAGTACCACCACTTCGATAGTGGTCCTTCCAGAAAGCCAGATACCCAGTACACTCCTCTTTGCTCTTCAGGGTTAACGCTGTGATACCGTAGATACCCTCGCGCATGTCGGAACCAGTTTCTCAGCTCGTCGATGTTAGTCGTAGCGATGCTCTTGATCTTGGCTGGTTTGACATCGTTCGGCATCATGCTTGGCATCTCTCGCGTCCTCTCCGATCTCAATTGTTCTCCTCGAAGAAAATTCTCCGTCTCTCGGCTTCTGTTCACTCGTCCTTCAAAATGTCTGAAACCGTTGTCGACGTGGTCACGCAGTTGAGATAGCTCAGTCGAAAAAGTGTCAACTCGGTTACTTAGTCGTTCAAGCATCTCGGTGACGTGTACCGACATAGGCTCCATCGTGGGACTCGATCCTTCTCGCACTGTCTGTCTTCTACCATCCGTCGACGTCGGCGGTGTCGGCCCAGAAGGCGCCCCCTCTGGTCGACCATCAACTTCCTCTGGTAGTCTCTCTCCTGCTCGGTTAGACATCTTCGTCTCGTCTAGCTGTTCTGAGGCTCCGAAACCACGTGTGAGGTGCTACTTTGGTTAGGCTAAGTTGGCAACCTTAGACTAATAGTAGAACCTAATCTCTGGATCTAATTATACAGCGTAGAGAGAATTAATAAGATTGTCTTAGGAACAGGGTTTCTTACAGTCTGGGTGTGGCGTAATTCTATTCTGTACCGGTCTCTCACCTCTACCAGTAAGTCCCTATCTTAAATACCCACACCGCAGTTGTTCTAGAAACAGCCTTAGAACCTGTAGCTTGTGCTGTCTGCTAACTAAACCAAACTATTACTAGTGATACAGGTTAACTCAGGTTACCTGTACCGTCTACCTAACCTTATCACACAAGCTCTTAGAACTATCTAGAAAAGAACTATCTAGAAGAGATACTGCTAGTAACTCTGTACTGTCGAGGGAAAATACGGCGATACAGTTGTACTGCCGTGATGACAAATAAAGAGTCACTGAATATCGCTAAGATACAGGTACCATTTAGAGGAAACAAATAATGTCAGATACTAGCACTTAGCTAAATGGCTAGGATATGACACTCTCCCCTCCTTAAGCACCAGCGTCCTCGCTGTGCAGTACTCAGGGTCTTGGTTTCTTGGGGGTTCTTGCAGGCCAGCGATTGCGAAATCTGACAAAGTCAGGGGTGCCAGAAAATTCTCGATAAACATCCGTTCGAAGAAATTCGGAAAAGATGTTTAAGTGGTTGACTCCTCGCATGGGTTCCCAAGTGTCCTCGCTAGGTACGTTGAACGGTGCTGCCCAGCGGACCTTAAATAAAAGTCCCGTGCCATTGGAGTTAAAAGCCACGTCGAGTATTTTGTCGACTTCAAATCGCTTCGCATCGTGCACAATCGGGATTGGCTGCGCACTGTTGGCCTGTTCTGGTTCTGCATTCCATTTTTCCAGTAGACTGGCGTGTACAACATCGTGAATCCGTACTCCAGGGGGTAGCTTAAGCCGAAATGCAACCGGGGAAACTTCCTCCGTAATGAGAAACGGTCCAATGTAGCGGTCGCGTAGTTTAGAACATGGCTGTTGTACAAACCGTAGATTTGTCGCCTTGAGCTTAACCTTGTCGCCAACTGTAAAAGGTACTGGTAACCGGTGCCGATTTGCAGCGTCTTGCATGTGTGCCTGGGCTGCTTTGACGCAGTCGTGGGCAAATCTGTGCATCTCGACCAGAATCTTCACTTGCTCCGGTAAAGTACGGCTAGGCTCGTTATCTTCAAATGTAGCCGTCGTTGGAGATGTCGGCTCAAATCCTAGCGTCGCCTTAAATGGAGACATAGTCGTTGACGTAGAAACCGCTGCGTTGATCGCGAACTCCACGTTGGTAAGGTGTTGAACCCAGTCGTCGTGCAAGGGGTGCACATAGCATCGTATGACTTGCTCCCATGTCTGGTTTACTCGTTCAGTTTGGCCATCTGTCTGGGGGTGATAGCTCGTAGAGATATTAAGCTTGGTGCCAACAGCCCTAAATAGGGTTTGCCAGAAGTCGCTCATAAACCGGGGATCTCGATCGGATATTAATTTCCGTGGTAAGCCAAAATGCCGAAAAACAGCGCGGTGCATAACTTTTGCTAATTGTTCCGCTGTAATCGTTTTCGTAATTGGCTCGACAATCGTCCGTTTCGTAAGCATACAGACGAATACCACCACAGCATCATACCCATCGCACTCAGGAAGGTCCGTAATCAGGTCAAGCGATACATGCTCAAAGGGCCTGGTCGGTACCTCATGCGATTGAAGGAGTCCATAAGACTTGTGTCGCGCTGCCTTGTTGCGTTGACAGGTAACACAGCTGCGTACATAGTGTTGTACTGTCCGCTTCATGTTAGGCCACCAAAACGTCCGGGTTACTGCTGCCAATAGTCGAATAATACCAGGGTGTCCCGCGGTCGGTGCGTCGTGTAGTTCGTACAATACTCTTGATCGCAATGTAGAGACGTTCGGAACATACAGTCTTGTCCCGTAGGCGTACAAGAGTCCATTAGATTGACGTACCAGCCAGGTAGGCAGAGATTTCCGGGTAAGCAGATATTTGTCCGAATCATAAGCACTTTTGATTTCCGCATGAAGTCCAGAGTCAGGATGTAACCGGGATTCCAGGGAAAAAATCTGTGCGTGTAACTCGCATTCTGCTTCGTCGTTGGTCCAATCGCGTAATAGTTGCAGCTTCTGTAATGAGTCCTTCAGGTCAGGTCGGCGAGACAGAGCGTCTGCCTGGTTGACTGCTCCCTTCTTGTATACGATGTCCATCTGTCGCTGGTAAGGTGCTAAAACTTGAAGCCATCGCACCTGTCGAGTAGACAAATCGCGCTGTCGAAAGAAGTGTCGCAACGTGTCGTGGTCCGTAATTACTGTAAATCCCGCCGCGCCATCTAAGTAGCAACGGAACTTCAGTAGAGCGTCTCGAACTGCCAGTAGCTCTTGTTCGTGGACAGGATAGTGTACCTCATGCTTGTTCATCTTTCGAGCATGGTACGCAACAGGTTGTAATCCAATACCTTGGTCTTGTAATAACACAGCTCCTACTGCAAATCCAGAAGCATCTGTGTACAGTGTGTACCTTGCATTAGGAGAAGTGTCAGGAATTACCAGTACTGGTGCACGTACCATCGCGTTTTTAATTTGCTCGAATGCTGACTCGGCTTGAGGAGTCCAGCGAAATTCCGGTGTCTTCTTGGTCAGGTCCGTTAATGGGGTTGCTAGGGTTGCGAATTGGTTGATAAACCTCCGGTAATATCCAGCAAGTCCCAGAAATCCACGTACTTCAGTCACAGATTTCGGTCGGGGCCAATTTTGTACTGCCTCAACCTTGTCGGGGTCCATTCGGATCTGTCCAGCTTCCACCACATGCCCAAGAAAATTGACGCTCGATCGTCCGAAGTAACACTTAGAGAGTTTGATATGCAACTGGTGTCGCTGCAACTCTCGTAACACGAGTCGAATATGCTCGAGGTGTTCGTCGGCCGTCTTACTGTAGATCAACACGTCGTCCAAATATACCACGCAGAACTTGCCAAGATACGGGGCCAAAACTCGATTCATCATCGCTTGGAATCCAGCTGGGGCGTTACAAAGTCCAAAGGGTAGAACGCAGTACTCGAACAGTCCGTAATGAGTTCGGAATGCTGTCTTATGTATGTCGCGCTCTTTGACTCGAACTTGATGATAGCCTTTATACAGGTCCAGCGTGCTGAAATAGTGAGCCCCATATAGCGAGTCGAGTAACTCATCAATCCGGGGTAACGGTGTTCGGTCTTTCCTCGTGAGGTCGTTGAGTTTCCGGTAGTCTACGCACATACGCATGGTACCATCCTTCTTGCGTACAAATAAAATCGGGGCACCATACGGAGATTTAGACGGACGAATCCAGCCTTTTGCGAGTAAGTCTTGCAACTGTACTTGAACCTCCCGGAGTTCTGCTGGTGACATACGGTACGTTCGCTCCTTAGGTGGTTCATCGCACTCCAAATTAATTTCAAAGTCGCACTCGCGAGTTGGCGGTAGACCGTCAGGCTCCTTGATAATGTCCGTAAACTCATTCAGGGAATCTCGTAACGAAGTCGTCCACTCAGGTTGTTGATCAGTGTTGATGTCGTCGACCGCGTCCTGTACTTCTCGTAGTCCAATCACGAAGAGGTCTGCTGGTTGTTGTCTAAGCAGCTTTGCCATCGCATCCGCCTCCAAGTGATGTACTGTCACAGGTACGGTGTACTCGTCGCCAGACACCATAGCTTCGCCAGTTTTACGGTCGCGAATCGTTTTAGTAGACCAATCTATATCCGGGTTGACGGCTTGTAACCAAGGTTGACCGAGGATGATGTCGAATTTATCCAGTTCTGTCGTAATTGCGTCCAGACGTATGTCTAGGGTCCCTACTGTGAGCACTTCATTCCGTAGTCGCTGGCGAGTCGTAGTTGTACTACCATCTGCCAATTTTATCCGGTATTTCTCTCCAGTAACTGTCGGGATGTGATGCTCCCGTACCCACTCAGCCTTGCAGAAATTTTCCGAAGCGCCAGAGTCAACCAAAATACGGCATCGATGTCCGCGTAAGGTGCCTCCCAACACTAACAGACTTGTTCCAGACTGGGTTGTGGATACATGTAGCGTCGCAGGAACACTGTCTTCTAGTCGGACGTTCTTGTTCATCCACCCGTCAATCGGTTTCCCAAAAGTCTCGTAACGAAGAGGGAACTGCTGTTCTCCACAGACTAGATAACCCGTACGCCGTGCCGAAATTAATTCCTTCCAGGTAGCCCATACTGCCCGAGAAGTTGACGTAGCGTCCGGTATCGATCCGGGTCGAACGCGAGCGATATACACGTAGCGCTTATTCTGTCCGGAAGACTCCGTCCCTAAAAGGCGTAAATTTGTTTCGCTCACCTTTAATCCAGTTGTCTCCGTAAGAGCTCGCACTGCTGTGTATTCCGGGGTCGCGTCTTCAATCTCCTGTTTGCCACCAGGAAACCAGACCATGCCAGTGTCCTCTTTCGCTAGTAACACTCGTCGGCCATCGGTAACAAGAGTCGTCGAGTGAGTCCAGTAGGTCTTCGGGGGATTCTGTAGGTTCTGAGGCAGAAATCGAACTCGATCGGTGTCGTCGACGTAGACTTGCGTCGTCCATCTTGTCGGTCCAACATCTTGCCTTCTTCCTTCTATTCCATCGTTCGTGGGGCAGGTAAACACATGTTCTTTCGCCGCCAGCTCGTCGACAAGTCGGAAATTTCGCAGCAGCTTGAACCATGGTTTTGCCCTCCATTTTGGAACCACTATAACCGCTCTCAGATGGGGATGAAGCAGTTTACTCCGCAAATAATGGCCCAAAAAATCTTCTAATTCATTAAATGGCGCATTTAGCCAAATTCTCCGGTACTTCTGTAAATCTCTCTCCTGAAATGGGCGCGCCGGACAGCAAAAATCCTCCGCCACTTGAGAATTAAGGCCGTCATTATCGCTAGCTCCATCTAAGTCGAAAGGTCCGTAGGTCTGAGAGTACTTCAGGAAATACTCCCTATTCATCATCCAGTCGCTAAAGTCCTTGCTCCTAAAGACTGGCCTCAATGTCGTTTGAGGTAACGGGTCTCGTACTTCTTCTGTTCTGGTCTCTTCCTGAGTCGCTGTAGGAGACGAAACCTCATCCTGCAGCTTGCCGCGAGCTGCCGACTCAGGTCTCACTTTCCCGGCCGGGATTTCCTCGTTCTGTCATTCTTCTTGTTCTTTCTGTCTGGGCAGTCGATAGCGATGTGTCCCTTCTTGTGGCAAATGAAGCACTTGCCCTCCTTCTTAAATCTGTCGACCTCCTCTTGAGTGAGGCGTCTAATCTCGTACAGCTCCCGCGGCTTTTCTTCGGTCGCGCCATGCGAATCTTCCTCCGACTCACTGTCGATCTCCTCCCCTGCCTCTGAAAAGTCGCTGTCTTCTTCGATGGCGTTCAGTCGGCCTGTCGAGCGTTGGGTCGTCTCAATCTTGGTCTCCGCTGCCTCCGCTCGCAGAGCTGCTTGAATCGCCTCGTGTAGGGTCTTAGGGTTTTTCAGGGCAACCTCCTTATGAATCGAGGGTCTCAAACCGCGCTGGAAATCATGTACGTTATCTTCTTCGTGACGGTGAGGAAGCTCCAATAATTGTTCTCGAAAATAGTTCGCGTACTTCAGGACCGTGGTTTTCTGTCTTCGCTTTGTCCAAATTCAATGAGGCTTGTTCTGCCGGTGTAACCACGGGTCCTGAAGTACGCGAACTATTTTCGAGAACAATTATTGAGCTTCCTCACCGTCACGAAGAAGATAACGTACATGATTTCCAGCGCGGTTGAGACCCTCGATTCATAAGGAGGTTTGCCCTGAAAAAACCCTAAGGACCCTAAGACGAGGCGATTCAAGCAGCTCTGCGAGCGGAGGCAGCCGGAGACCAAGATTGAGACGACTGCCAACGCTCGACAGGCCGACTGAACGCCATCGAAGAAGACAGCGACTTTTCAGAGGCAGGGGAGGAGATCGACAGTGAGTCGGAGGAAGATTCGCATGGCGCGACCGAAGAAAAGCCGCGGGAGCTGTACGAGATTAGACGCCTCACTCAAGAGGAGGTCGACAGATTTAAGAAGGAGGGCAAGTGCTTCATTTGCCACAAGAAGGGACACATCGCTATCGACTGCCCAGACAGAAAGAACAAGAAGAATGACAGAACGAGGAAATCCCGGCCGGGAAAGTGAGACCTGAGTCGGCAGCTCGCGGCAAGCTGCAGGATGAGGTTTCGTCTCCTACAGCGACTCAGGAAGAGACCAGAACAGAAGAAGTACGAGACCCGTTACCTCAAACGACATTGAGGCCAGTCTTTAGGAGCAAGGACTTTAGCGACTGGATGATGAATAGGGAGTATTTCCTGAAGTACTCTCAGACCTACGGACCTTTCGACTTAGATGGAGCTAGCGATAATGACGGCCTTAATTCTCAAGTGGCGGAGGATTTTTGCTGTCCGGCGCGCCCATTTCAGGAGAGAGATTTACAGAAGTACCGGAGAATTTGGCTAAATGCGCCATTTAATGAATTAGAAGATTTTTTGGGCCATTATTTGCGGAGTAAACTGCTTCATCCCCATCTGAGAGCGGTTATAGTGGTTCCAAAATGGAGGTCAAAACCATGGTTCAAGCTGCTGCGAAATTTCCGACTTGTCGATGAGCTGGCGGCGAAAGAACATGTGTTTACCTGCCCCACGAACGATGAAATAGAAGGAAGAAGGCAAGATGTTGGACCGACAAGATGGACGACGCAAGTCTACGTCGACGACACCGATCGAGTTCGATTTCTGCCTCAGAATCTACAGAATCCCCCGAAGACCTACTGGACTCACTCGACGACTCTTGTTACCGATGGCCGACGAGTGTTACTAGCGAAAGAGGACACTGGCATGGTCTGGTTTCCTGGTGGCAAACAGGAGATTGAAGACGCGACCCCGGAATACACAGCAGTGCGAGCTCTTACGGAGACAACTGGATTAAAGGTGAGCGAAACAAATTTACGCCTTTTAGGGACGGAGTCTTCCGGACAGAATAAGCGCTACGTGTATATCGCTCGCGTTCGACCCGGATCGATACCGGACGCTACGTCAACTTCTCGGGCAGTATGGGCTACCTGGAAGGAATTAATTTCGGCACGGCGTACGGGTTATCTAGTCTGTGGAGAACAGCAGTTCCCTCTTCGTTACGAGACTTTTGGGAAACCGATTGACGGGTGGATGAACAAGAACGTCCGACTAGAAGACAGTGTTCCTGCGACGCTACATGTATCCACAACCCAGTCTGGAACAAGTCTGTTAGTGTTGAGAGGCACCTTACGCGGACATCGATGCCGTATTTTGGTTGACTCTGGCGCTTCGGAAAATTTCTGCAAGGCTGAGTGGGTACGGGAGCATCACATCCCGACAGTTACTGGAGAGAAATACCGGATAAAATTGGCAGATGGTAGTACAACTACGACTCGCCAGCGACTACGGAATGAAGTGCTCACAGTAGGGACCCTGGACATACGTCTGGACGCAATTACGACAGAACTGGATAAATTCGACATCATCCTCGGTCAACCTTGGTTACAAGCCGTCAACCCGGATATAGATTGGTCTACTAAAACGATTCGCGACCGTAAAACTGGCGAAGCTATGGTGTCTGGCGACGAGTACACCGTACCTGTGACAGTACATCACTTGGAGGCGGATGCGATGGCAAAGCTGCTTAGACAACAACCAGCAGACCTCTTCGTGATTGGACTACGAGAAGTACAGGACGCGGTCGACGACATCAACACTGATCAACAACCTGAGTGGACGACTTCGTTACGAGATTCCCTGAATGAGTTTACGGACATTATCAAGGAGCCTGACGGTCTACCGCCAACTCGCGAGTGCGACTTTGAAATTAATTTGGAGTGCGATGAACCACCTAAGGAGCGAACGTACCGTATGTCACCAGCAGAACTCCGGGAGGTTCAAGTACAGTTGCAAGACTTACTCGCAAAAGGCTGGATTCGTCCGTCTAAATCTCCGTATGGTGCCCCGATTTTATTTGTACGCAAGAAGGATGGTACCATGCGTATGTGCGTAGACTACCGGAAACTCAACGACCTCACGAGGAAAGACCGAACACCGTTACCCCGGATTGATGAGTTACTCGACTCGCTATATGGGGCTCACTATTTCAGCACGCTGGACCTGTATAAAGGCTATCATCAAGTTCGAGTCAAAGAGCGCGACATACATAAGACAGCATTCCGAACTCATTACGGACTGTTCGAGTACTGCGTTCTACCCTTTGGACTTTGTAACGCCCCAGCTGGATTCCAAGCGATGATGAATCGAGTTTTGGCCCCGTATCTTGGCAAGTTCTGCGTGGTATATCTGGACGACGTGTTGATCTACAGTAAGACGGCCGACGAACACCTCGAGCATATTCGACTCGTGTTACGAGAGTTGCAGCGACACCAGTTGCATATCAAACTCTCTAAGTGTTACTTCGGACGATCGAGCGTCAATTTTCTTGGGCATGTGGTGGAAGCTGGACAGATCCGAATGGACCCCGACAAGGTGGAGGCAGTACAGAATTGGCCCCGACCGAAATCAGTGACTGAAGTACGTGGATTTCTGGGACTTGCTGGATATTACCGGAGGTTCATCAACCAATTCGCAACCCTAGCAACCCCATTAACGGACCTGACCAAGAAGACACCGGAATTTCGCTGGACCTCTCAAGCCGAGTCAGCATTCGAGCAAATTAAAGACGCGATGGTACGTGCACCAGTACTGGTAATTCCTGACACTTCTCCTAATGCAAGGTACACACTGTACACAGATGCTTCTGGATTCGCAGTAGGAGCTGTGTTGTTACAAGACCAAGGTATTGGATTACAACCTGTTGCGTACCATGCTCGAAAGATGAACAAGCATGAGGTACACTATCCTGTCCACGAACAAGAGCTACTGGCAGTTCGAGACGCTCTACTGAAGTTCCGTTGCTACTTAGATGGCGCGGCGGGATTTACAGTAATTACGGACCACGACACGTTGCGACACTTCTTTCGACAGCGCGATTTGTCTACTCGACAGGTGCGATGGCTTCAAGTTTTAGCACCTTACCAGCGACAGATGGACATCGTATACAAGAAGGGAGCAGTCAACCAGGCAGACGCTCTGTCTCGCCGACCTGACCTGAAGAACTCATTACAGAAGCTGCAACTGTTACGCGATTGGACCAACGACGAAGCAGAATGCGAGTTACACGCACAGATTTTTTCCCTGGAATCCCGGTTACATCCTGACTCTGGACTTCATGCGGAAATCAAAAGTGCTTATGATTCGGACAAATATCTGCTTACCCGGAAATCTCTGCCTACCTGGCTGGTACGTCAATCTAACGGACTCTTGTACGCCTACGGGACAAGACTGTATGTTCCGAACGTCTCTACATTACGATCAAGAGTACTGTACGAACTACACGACGCACCGACCGCGGGACACCCTGGTATTATTCGACTATTGGCAGCAGTAACCCGGACGTTTTGGTGGCCTAACATGAAGCGGACAGTACAACACTATGTACGCAGCTGTGTTACCTGTCAACGCAACAAGGCAGCGCGACACAAGCCTTATGGACTCCTTCAATCGCATGAGGTACCGACCAGACCCTTTGAGCATATATCGCTTGACCTGATTACGGACCTTCCTGAGTGCGATGGGTATGATGCTGTGGTGGTATTCGTCTGTATGCTTACGAAACGGACGATTGTCGAGCCAATTACGAAAACGATTACAGCGGAACAATTAGCAAAAGTTATGCACCGCGCTGTTTTTCGACATTTTGGCTTACCACGGAAATTAATATCCGATCGAGATCCCCGGTTTATGAGCGACTTCTGGCAAACCCTATTTAGGGCTGTTGGCACCAAGCTTAATATCTCTACGAGCTATCACCCCCAGACAGATGGCCAAACTGAACGAGTAAACCAGACATGGGAGCAAGTCATACGATGCTATGTGCACCCCTTGCACGACGACTGGGTTCAACACCTTACCAACGTGGAGTTCGCGATCAACGCAGCGGTTTCTACGTCAACGACTATGTCTCCATTTAAGGCGACGCTAGGATTTGAGCCGACATCTCCAACGACGGCTACATTTGAAGATAACGAGCCTAGCCGTACTTTACCGGAGCAAGTGAAGATTCTGGTCGAGATGCACAGATTTGCCCACGACTGCGTCAAAGCAGCCCAGGCACACATGCAAGACGCTGCAAATCGGCACCGGTTACCAGTACCTTTTACAGTTGGCGACAAGGTTAAGCTCAAGGCGACAAATCTACGGTTTGTACAACAGCCATGTTCTAAACTACGCGACCGCTACATTGGACCGTTTCTCATTACGGAGGAAGTTTCCCCGGTTGCATTTCGGCTTAAGCTACCCCCTGGAGTACGGATTCACGATGTTGTACACGCCAGTCTACTGGAAAAATGGAATGCAGAACCAGAACAGGCCAACAGTGCGCAGCCAATCCCGATTGTGCACGATGCGAAGCGATTTGAAGTCGACAAAATACTCGACGTGGCTTTTAACTCCAATGGCACGGGACTTTTATTTAAGGTCCGCTGGGCAGCACCGTTCAACGTACCTAGCGAGGACACTTGGGAACCCATGCGAGGAGTCAACCACTTAAACATCTTTTCCGAATTTCTTCGAACGGATGTTTATCGAGAATTTTCTGGCACTCCTGACTTTGTCAGATTTCGCAATCGCTGGCCTGCAAGAACCCCCAAGAAACCAAGACCCTGAGTACTGCACAGCGAGGACGCTGGTGCTTAAGGAGGGGAGAGTGTCATATCCTAGCCATTTAGCTAAGTGCTAGTATCTGACATTATTTGTTTCCTCTAAATGGTACCTGTATCTTAGCGATATTCAGTGACTCTTTATTTGTCATCACGGCAGTACAACTGTATCGCCGTATTTTCCCTCGACAGTACAGAGTTACTAGCAGTATCTCTTCTAGATAGTTCTTTTCTAGATAGTTCTAAGAGCTTGTGTGATAAGGTTAGGTAGACGGTACAGGTAACCTGAGTTAACCTGTATCACTAGTAATAGTTTGGTTTAGTTAGCAGACAGCACAAGCTACAGGTTCTAAGGCTGTTTCTAGAACAACTGCGGTGTGGGTATTTAAGATAGGGACTTACTGGTAGAGGTGAGAGACCGGTACAGAATAGAATTACGCCACACCCAGACTGTAAGAAACCCTGTTCCTAAGACAATCTTATTAATTCTCTCTACGCTGTATAATTAGATCCAGAGATTAGGTTCTACTATTAGTCTAAGGTTGCCAACTTAGCCTAACCAAAGTAGCACCTCACATTCAACGGGCTCCACTGCCTTAGGAACGGATAAGCGCTGCCAAGGAGCTCCGCCGTTGTAGCATGGTGATCGGTGTGCATGCTGCCCCATTCCACTTACGCAATACCAGTAGCTACCAGATGGCGCTCACATGAACGTGTCCCTGGAATGCACACGACCATTCTCAACCAGCCACAGTCGACCGCCCCCCAACTAGGCCGCAGCAGCAGCTCCATATGAAGAGCAAA
>JAPMLY010002818.1:0-35092 GCA_026401115.1 Tetraselmis chui
AAGCAAGTGACTACCATGGGAGATTGGTGCCCGCCGACGGCGCAGTGGCGGCGGCCCCGGAAGGGGTGCACTCGCAAGCCCGGCGGCATCCCCTCACCTTCCTGTGGTGGGCGCTAGAAACCATGTAACCGTACCATGCTTGGCACGGTAAGGGGCTAAGAGGGCCGGCAGTGCGATCCGCGCAATTTGTACCTGTCGGAAAAGCATGGACGGGGGGCTTTGAAAATAAATTATGTACGCTACCGGCGCCAAGATCCTCCGCTCGGGCCGTCCGTTATGTGCTTCCAAGACCAAATACGACTAAGATACCATTCCATTTGGGGGGATGGGGCATGTATCTTCATGCGTGTGTGGAGGCGAGGAGGGTACGGACGGATCAACGGTGGGACGTGGGTGTTGAGCCTAGCGGCGGCAATCCGAGAAGTAACGCTAGAGTATGGCGCTCGCTCGACGTCGACCAACATGTTGACGTCGAGCTGGCTGAAATGGGGCAACACGACACCAACAGCGAGGAGGACTATCGCGACGGGAGCAGCGGCGAAGTCTGGCGGCGGCGATCCTCGGGATTAGCCGCCGCCAGAAAACTCGGTAAGAAGGGTCTTGCATAATGTCCGTACCCCGGCGGCGTGTTGAATCCGGCAAGGCGACCATGCCCCACCCTACCGGTACCCACTATCGCTAGGCACACCTAATATTAGATATTGTGATCCCGGGTAAGCGCGGAGGCTCGCATTCAAAACAAGGGTGCTCGATGGTCGCGCGAACGGTGGACGGAGGGTACGGTCGCTGGCTGATTTCTAGACAAAGAAGCCTAAGCCCGCAGTGCAGGGAGGCACGCAACAACATGTGCACCACCCTTTTGCAATGAATCACGCACACATGGGGGACCGAGCGTCCCGTGAAGAACCACACATGGAAAGACGGTGCATGAAGTCACGACGCATGTCCCCAAGTAATCGACGGAAGGGATGAACAAATGTAGACCGCCGTGCAAACTCCTTCATGCGACCGACTCCCAACTCGACACTCTCGAAGGACAAATCTGCCGCGCACTCCGCTCCGCCGTCTCCTCGGTACGTAACCTTCCCCGCACCGCCCTTCACCGCCCCACATCAGACCTAGGATACGGCCTCCCCTCCCTCAAAGCCCACGCCGCACAACTCACGGTATGCCACTTACATAAAATCATGAATAACTCAGGCTATAGAGGCCACATGGCCCGCGCACACATACGCACCCTATCCACAACGTATTCCCACTGGCCCTCAGAATCCATCATGTCATCCTGTTACACTCCACCCACACTAAAGTGCTTAGTCCGAGCTCAACGCGATGCGGGCACCCTATTCCACAACATTCCCCCACTCTCCCTCACCAACCCTATCGCCTCCACAATCCGTGCCCACTTCACCACTCAAGACAACGCCCTCCTCACCTCACTCCGGGACAAAGCCACACACATCACCGACCCTCACACATACAAACAAGCCTACTGCGATTTCTCCCCCCGCAAAACACACGCCTCCCTCCTACCCCGCCTCACCCCCCTCTGGAAAAGCAACATTACCACATGGCCACAAGTCCTCCTCAGAGCCACCTCATCCTCCTTCATCCTCAAATCATGCAAATCCATCACCACACTCACGGGGTCCACCACCCCCCTCTCAGTTCCCATCCGCCTCCTCGCAGCAATCCTCACCGAACCCCTCGATACTATACACAACCGCCTCCCCATCACAAGCCTCAATACCAACCAAGCATCCCCCCCCACCACTATACATCCCTCATGGATCCCCCTCCTCTCCCCTCACCTCCCCCGTTCACCCCCCACCCTCCAATCCGGCATCTGCACCTCCCACACCACTCACTCCACCCCCACCGCACCCACCACACACTTAGACACAGAATACCTCACCCCCTCCGACCACCACTACCCCCCCTGCGACGTAACACGCATCATCTCCAAACACAAAGACACAGAATACGGCCAAACGCAGTACATGGTCGAATGGGCCCCGGAACACCTCACGGAATGGGACATTCAGCTACAACTCGACGACGGCTTCCGCCTCATCTCCTCCACTCCCACATCGGTATGCCTCCCCTCCCCCTCCCCCACCACATGCTCCATCTGTCATGACCCCCTGCACACAGAACCCTCCTCCACCTGCTGCACATGCCCGCACTATGCCATACACTCCCAATGTCGCCCAGCTCAAGGACCCACCACATGGCAGTGCGAGTGGTGCGCTCGCGGCCAACGACACGACCTTACCCGCCTCCACGAAGTGCAGTGGGCCCCGTGCCTACAACTCCACGACACCATCAGTGAGACCCCCTCCGGCCCCACCGCCCTTACCGCATTTAACTCCGGATATGTCCCCTCCACCACACCCATTTTGCCAAAACCCGGACCCCCTCCGTGGTCACACCCACTTATCACATTCAACCATGACCCCATCAACCCCGACCTCGACATGCTCCCTACCGGTAAATTCGCTATCCACGCACACCCATCACTCCACGACACCACCATACTCTGCACTCCCAACGGCCGCGCGGTCACCACCCTTAACGGCCCCCGCGTCCGCCACCTCTACCAACTCTTCCGCCCCGACCTCTCTCACCTTACGTTTGAAGAGGAGGTCTACCGCCTCCTCACCCGACTAGGCTCCCGCTCAGAAATCCACTCACCAACACCCGCCACCACCTCTCGTAATAGATGGGCCACTAGAGAAGACCTCCTCACAGCTCTTCGACACACATTCCGCATCCAGACAGAACTCTACTCAGACCCCCTCAATAAATCTCTTCACTCCCACACCTACCACTCCCTCTACCCCGAAGATATAGTCTTCTCATCTAGTGGCAGCAATGCCCCGCACACATGGCAAGGCACCAACATAGCCAACCCCGAATACGACCACGAATGCATGAGACGAGCCATGGAACACGCAATCACTAGCGCACACCTCACAGCCCCTCACACACCCAGCGCGACCATCCTCATCCTTCCCCGGTGGGAACACACACCATACCGCCACTCCAAATACACCAACTCCCCATACACCCACCACCTCTACACCCCTCCCCAACGACGCAAACACATTCCTACCCCCCGACCAACGACTTCCCCAACGGTCAGCTCTAGCTAGCCCGTGCCTTATAAGCCGTAGCTAGCCACGAACCTAGGCACTCTCTGCTTTCGCGCTCAGCCAATCTAGGCTTCGCGCGAACCCACCCACCCATCCCTATAATCCTGCGCTAATTGACCCCCAGACCCTGTCTGTGGGTGTCTTTTGGCCAAATTGTAAGCAAGCTGACATCTTTGGCAAAACGTGCCCTAGGGTAAATTGACGAATAAATTCTCACTTCTTTTTCCTTGGTGGCCTCCACAGCTTTTTCTTGTAAGAAAGTACTATCAATAAATTCTCACTTCATCAGAATTATCCAACCTCACTCTTTTACTGTTTTATTCTTTTTACTTGGTGGTCTCCGCTGCTTTGCCACAATCCGCGAAAGATGAGATGTCTCCCCTGCTTTTTTCTCTTCTTAGATTTAAGGCCGGTTCTTAGATGAACTTAGCCACCATCCGCGAAAGATGAGATGTGTCCCCTGCTTTTTCTCTTCTTCCATCAACTCTTCAACCGTCCGCGAAAGATGAGATGTTAAGCTGGTTAATTCCGAGCGATACTTCTGAGGCTCTAGTGACGCGGGTTCGAATCCGGGGATGGTATTATACCGCTCAGCTATCCCCGGGTTTTGGATCATCTAGTGACTTGGGGGTAGCCTGAGGGGTTAGGGCTACAAGTAAGTGCCGGGTAGTTAGGGTTTCCCTCCTTGCTTGTCTCTTACCTTTACACAATTTAAGGCCAGTTCTTAGATGAACTTTGCCACCATCCGCGAAAGATGAGATGTCTCCGATTGGTTGCAAGAAGAACAAGATGAGCACGGACATGGCAAGTGGGAGGGGAAACAAAAGGGCAAGAGTGACAAGAGGATCACGGAATCCAAAGCACGGCAAAAGGAGAGCACTACATTTTGCACAAACCTAGCAGATTAAAGTAAGGAAACTCCTAGGCCGACAAGCAGCGCCTCACGCGCAGCTCGAGGAAGCACGGGGACGCTTGCGGCCCATGGCGCGGGTGAAGAGCGCTGTGGCAAGAGAAGGCATCCCAGCCGAGGAAGAAGCGGCCTCCACGCCGTCCGCAGCGGCGGACAAACCCCGCAAGACGTTGTCCGCGTGAGCAATATGGACGGCGAGAGAGACCTTTTGACGCCAAGAGGCCAAGAACTTGCCTACATGCATCCCTTTTTTTCTGCCTGCTCCGTCATCCCTTTAGATGCATGCATGCTCCGTCATCCCTTTAGATGTGGATGCCGGCTTGGCTAGCTCCGTCAAGAAAGCCGTGGCGTGGCCGCCGAGAGTACCAAATTCCATGACTGCAAAGGGAATGAAACGGATGTCGGGGCGACTCCTCACCCCCTCCGAGTACTTCTCGAACTTGGTCTTCTCAGCATGGCGGAGAGCGACTTCGGGTGACGGGGGGCTAGAAACGCCGAACAAACCGGAAACCACGGCGTTAAGGGCAAGTTTTGAGCCTCGGATGCCGTGATAGTGCAAGACACCCACATCCGTGGGGAGACCGTCGTTGCCGTTGGGGAGTTGAACTAACATCGTGGGATCTGTGAGAACCTCGACGCCAACCCCGAGTGCGCCACGAACCTCAGAGATGATTCCCGCAAGGGCCCTCACTAACCAAGAGTGAGCGGTGTGGACCGAAGCATCTCCGTCTCATCGAGCCAAATGGTCCGCAAAAGCAGTGGCCCACGCATCGTCCGACATGTCAACACCCGCCGACGAAAACGCACCCCGCATAGCTTGAGTCGAGAGATGGCAAGAAGCACAAGCAGTGGGGGAGCGTAGAGTAGAGAGGATGCGGGATGAGGGTAGGCCGAAGATGCGACAGACCGCGACGCGGAAAATTGCGTCGTAGTGCTCATGGAACTTGTCACGGAGCTCGCCCAAGCGACCCGAAGTAGGCGGGTCCGAAGCCAAAAACGCAAGGGCGCTGGCCGATACGAGATACAAAACACCTAGATTCCAGCCGAGCGCGGTTGGAAAACGTGGGAGCGAGCTTCGCGAAGCGAAGCAAGTTGACGCGCTCACTCATGTCGGCTTGTAGCTTTGGAAAGATGTCCGTGGCAAACGGAGAAAGGGGTACGAGCGAGGGTAGGCCATCAAGGGACCGAGCCATCTGCTCGTTGTTTGATCGGGCTTTGGCTACGCAGCCTGCGCGCCACCGTTGGACGTTGCGGGGAGAGCATCGCTAGGGCTGTGGTTATAAAGGGTTCAGACTCGGCGAGAGCGTGAGAGCCGCACGCAGCATCTAAGCGCGCCCACGACGAAGCGAGTTCTAACGACCGCATGGGTTCGTTGTCGCCGTCGTCTCCGTCCCGTGTACCATGCCTTCGGGACACCGCTGTGGTCATAGCAGTCGCTAACCGTCCATACATGGTCGGCTCCATCGGAACTTCGTCTTGGGAATCCCCGCGCACGCGAGCATCTTGTGTTGTAAGGAAACGGATAGCTGAGCCCGCTGCTAAACCGGCCGCTCCGACATGGGCCGCATCCGCCAAGGCAACCAAATCTCCCACCCCCATGCCTCCGAAACGTATGGGAAGAGACATCTCGGAGGGAGTGTTGCGGGGTAGGCTAGCTGCGGAAAGGCCCAATATCTCAGCCGCCACATCTAGGGTGGCATTGTCAGCGCGCTCGAGGAAGGTCACGACGGTGTCACCGTAGCCCTCGCCCCTGCCAAGACCTCGGGGGACTGTACGGGCAAAGTGTCCGAAGCGGCGGTTGCAATGTTGATGGATATGAAGCGTAGTGTGAGTGTGCCGGTGAGCCGCTTGACCTCTTAGACGTTCGCCGTAGGCCTCATACTTGCATAAGGCCGTTTCGAACGCGTCTCGAGCAAAATCGGATGTACCGATTGCCCCTCCCAAAATTGGAGGATCTGATGGATGAGATGTCTCCGCTTTTTCTTGTAAGACTATTTTGATTTTCGAAAAAAATACTTATCCAACTACCCATACAAGGGAAACTACCCCCGTTGGTACGTTATGCACCATAAATCGTCGTCCATACATCGTGTATACCTTAACGGAAATGTACTTCTAGTTTTATTTCAAAACATATACACTATTCCCATAAAGTCCGTTACAAGCGGCACGCATTTAATTACCCGCCAGGCACTGCCGCGATGACCATGCAACTCGATTGGGGGGTAGAGTAATGATTATCGAACATCACACCACGGCGCGTTGTTCACTGACGTGAGCACCTTTATCGGCAAGCCCCAATTACTATGGGCACACACGCTGGATTTGCGGCCCATATTTTGCAGACCGAAATTCGTGCATGTGAAGGTTATGCACGCCTCTATGCGTGGATCGGTTCATGTAGTGTCGCAATAAGCCGGGAGACTACTCGACACTGAGTTCTCAGCATGTTTGCACAATTGCACGAGTATCCGCCGAGTGTGTTGCGCCCGGGCGTCTAGAGAGCGGCCACACCGAGAATTGCATGTCGCGTGCACTAGGTTTTCTTGCCACGTGCCCGGAAGTACGACCAAGGAGCACGGGCTATGGAGCTTTTGGGCTTGAAGGGCGGTTGACTTGGAGTATAAGCACCCTAGCGCGCGGATCGATGGCCTTTGAAGCTTGCGCATCGCCGGTCGTGAAATATGGCGGGGAGCTTTCAACGTACCCTAGCACGGGCCGTTATTTGGCCTACGGTAAAGGCATAAGGCAAAGGCCGAAATATTGGCGGAGCGGGTGTGCGGGTACCACCTGTCCATGGGTTGCTAGCCCCGCGCGAATGTGACAGATTTTTAAACCCTAAAAACTTAAGTTGGCTGTTCGAGGGCATGGATGACATCGGACGGCGGACTTGACGCGAAAACCGGCCGGTAGGCGTTAAATATGTTGAAAACTTATATGGACTTGGGGGAAGGCCTTCCATTTGCAATTTGTTTGCTCGAATCGGACACCGTACGGCAAAGTTAGGCTTTCTAAAGCCTCCCAAGCTGTGGGTTTCCGGCCCCAGTCCCACCCACGTCAAGCATCTTAACGGCATATGCCATCACACCCACGTGCTCCCATGTTTGCGGACAAATATGCTGGGATCATAAAAACCGCATGTTGAGCCGCCGATTTTGGGAGTATTCACCAGCCAAAGCGTGGAAAATCCGAATTCCGGGGCGCCCGAATCGTGGTATACCCCAAAATCGGGGTTGGGTTGCAAACCCTAATACGTCATATCGTAGCCGTGACGGGCCCCATTTGTGCCCCGCTTCACCCTTTACTTCACCGTCAACACAAGTTTCGGTCCGCCTTTTCAACGAGCTAAAGTACAGATACACCCTAGAAACCCTACAAGATATACACCCGCCCTACGCAAAAGGCCCTATTTCACTAGTAACGGACTTTATGGGTGTATTTGCCTGCCTCCCTGCTCCGAGGGCTTAGGATAGGCTTTTGTGCATCGTTTCTTTTCTGTGACTTTCATTGTTGGTGGATTCCATTGCTTACATTGTAATTGATTAATTGAACTCCATTTTGAAACATATGTTTGGCACGAAATTGGACCTTGAAGAGCTGGTTGAACGCTTGGCCATTTGTTGGTTGTTCGACGTTTCCCAAGCTTGAGTGCGGCGGACTCTCGTTCTTTGATGAGGTCTTAAACTTATACCCGCATGAAGGAAATTGAAATTGAAATTGTTTACAACATGTACCGTATGCGCCGGTTTTCACCAAAAGCCGGATGCGTCGGCTGCTGTCTCTGGGCCCTCCCAACTATGCCATACAGGGAACTTACAAGTCAGGGCTAGACCGTTAACCACCTAGTCCAACCTCTCCAAGGGTGTTCGGGGGTTTTACTCCCCCCCGGGGAGGATGCAAGTAGAGGTGAAGGATGTGTGCAATCAGGGTCGTATTTGATGCGGTATATGCGTAGTAGGTGATGCAGCCATTGGACAGTATGCGTATGGAGTTGTGTAAGAATGCGAGAAGTGTCGAGGCGTGCTTTGGAGACGAGTTTATCAGGAGGGTCTGTGCGGGCGGTGAGAAGGGAGGTGAGACTCGTGATGGTGGAGGTGTGCGGTGTACCTGTGCGGCTCATGACAATGGGGAGGATGTCGACCACTGTGCCTGGCCAGTGGTTTCTGATGGCGTTCGCAAGGGGTGTGTATTTGGCACGTATGAGGTCGGCTGTGTGAGAGAGGTTGTTGTCTGTGCAGTACTTCCATTCTCCTATCTGAATCTTTTTTATGGATGCGTAACGTCGGCGACCGTTGGAGTGACCAACGAATCTGGGTTCGAGGATGCGGATGAAGTCTGGTTTGTGTGCAGTGGGACGAAGCAGGGGGGGGAGAATCTCAGGGGGGAGGACGGCGGGGCATGAGGTTAGGGAGTCATGCGAGAGACCTTCGTCAGCAGCAACAAGGCGGGTGGGCATGTGGGTGGGGTGAGGTGGGTGACAGTCAAGTGGGGTGTGGGCAGGGGTGGGGGAATCAAACGATTTTATGGGTTTGTTACCGAAGTCGGCGGTGATGGTTTCCCAGCGTCCTCCGTTGTGGCGTTCCAGTAGGGAGAGTAGGAGTTGCAGAGCGCTGTTGTGTCGGTCCTGTCTTAGACCAGACATAGAGGGGCAGTTACCGGCCATGTGGCCGTTGCTAGTGAATTGGCCACATAGGGGGCAGCGCAGGGTGGGGTTGTGAGTAAGTAGGCGGGTGTTGTGGACGCCCCACATGAATTCTTGTTTGTGTGTGAACTGTATATTTGTGAGGGAGGAGTGTTTTTTGTGGTATGAGAAGTCGGCGCCGTCCTTCGCGGCGCGGGCGAGGAGGGCTCCGTGTTTGGTTGTATCCGAGAGAGGAGTGTGTGTGTGTTTGGTGCTGTGTTTGTGTGCGTCGGATTTGAGGTTTGTGTATCTGTAGGGTATGGGTTCGCCTAGGGTTTGTGGGATGAGGGTGTACGGCCATGTCCAGTGGCCTATCGTGACTTCCGAACCTGTGGTGTATATAGTATCTGGTGGGTGGCCATCTGCAGCTTGGTTTGCGAGGGTGTCTGCGAGGTCGTTGCCGATGGAGTGGTTGTGGGCTTTTATTTTACCGAGGTGTGTACGGGTGCCTGCTTCACATCGGGTTTTAAGGGTGTGTGTGATAGATAAGAGGGTGTCGCGGTGGATGTTATGGCGGTAAGCGGAAGGGCAGTGTAAGTAACCTTGAATAAGGCGGAGGGAGCACGCACTGTCTGTGAGGAGGTGGGTGCGGCCTAGTTGGAGGCCTATATCTATGGCAGCTAATTCAGCACGATTTATGGTATGTGAGGGAGGGGTAGAGGTCACCAAGATTTTGATTCTGGTGTCCGAGGCGGGGTGGGTAGCTGCTGCTCCGAGGGGGGTCGAGCCGCCTTTTTTCGAGCCGTCTGTATAGACGAAGTCCTGCCAGTTCCAAGCAGGGGTGCCTCTGGTGGGGTGGTATGTTAGATGAACGCGGTCCGGGAGGGGGTATGTGATGGGGTGAGTTGGGTTTAGGGGGCGGTGATATATACCTGTTGAGTGGGGTGAGTAGGTGTCAAAGAGGTGGGGAGGAGGGGGGGTGATGATAGGGTTGGGGAGGTGTGTGTCGTATATAGATTCGAGAGTGTTGTGGAGTGCAGTCATGGCTGTGGGTGAAGGGAGGGTGGAGAGTGCGAGGGGGTTAGCGACGAGGTATATGTCAACCATCCATCGTGTGCCGAATGGGGTGGGGGTGGGGTTGCCGGTGTGTTGGTCGGGGGGTAGGAATGTGTTTGCGTCGTTGGGGAGGGTGTAGAGGTGGTGGGTGTATGGGGAGTTGGTGTATTTGGAGTGGCGGTATGGTGTGTGTTCCCACCGGGGAAGGATGAGGATGGTCGCGCTGGGTGTGTGAGGGGCTGTGAGGTGTGCGCTAGTGATTGCGTGTTCCATGGCTCGTCTCATGCATTCGTGGTCGTATTCGGGGTTGGCTATGTTGGTGCCTTGCCATGTGTGCGGGGCATTGCTGCCACTAGATGAGAAGACTATATCTTCGGGGTAGAGGGAGTGGTAGGTGTGGGAGTGAAGAGATTTATTGAGGGGGTCTGAGTAGAGTTCTGTCTGGATGCGGAATGTGTGTCGAAGAGCTGTGAGGAGGTCTTCTCTAGTGGCCCATCTATTACGAGAGGTGGTGGCGGGTGTTGGTGCTGTGATGAGTATAGTCATGCAGTAGTACATTACATGACATTGTATATGTTTTCGTTACTAATCTAATTCGTGCTTTTCCATCGGAAGGACGTTCTACGTGGTTACGTTGCTACTTCAATAGAGCGAGGGTACTAATGTGTGGCGGTTAGCCTTCGGAGAGCTACCTTTAGACAAAAATATATTATGTTGTGTGCTGTTGCTGCTCAATTGTTAGGTGGAAGTGCAAACGGAGAGAAATGACAAGATGTCTCACTGCTTGTACTTTAGCATTATATTGTAATTGAACAAAGGGAATTGTTAAATGGTTCTGTCACCTCGATCTATTGTACTAGGCTTATATAGCTTTCCACGGAGTAAGTTTACGCCTCCTGACACTTGCTTACGTGTCACGCGTTAGGGCTTTCCAACCGTCGTCAATAGTCTTAGCGACGAGGCTCGTCAAGCATGGGAAATCACATTATGCATTGGAGACCTCGCTTGGCGCGCCATTTGGCTAGATAGATTAAATATGCGTATTTGTACGTACCGGGAGGTGCGGGTAGTACATTACGCATAAGAACCCGCGCAAAATTGCAATAGCGACGTACCCACGGGGTGTGTATTTGGCACGAATCAATTGGGCTATTTGGGAGAGGTTGTGGTCCGTGCCGTATTTCCATTCTCCTATCTGAATCTTTTTAATGGATGAGTAACGGCGGCGAGCGTTTTTGTGACCGACGAATCGAGGTTCGAGGCGGCGGATAAAGTCGGGTTTGTGCGCGGGGGGTCGTAGCGCGGGGGGGGGGGGCGGGGGGGGGGGGGGGGTCTCGGGGTGGAGAATGGCTGGGTACGAGGTTAGGGAGTCGGGCGAGAGACCTTCGTAAACAACAACAAGGCGGGTGGGCATGTGGGTGGGTGAGGGGGGTGACAGTCAAAAGGGGTTTGGGTGGGTGTTGGGGAAGTGAATGATTTGATGGGTTTGTTACCGAAGTCTGCAGTGATTGTCTCCCATCGACCGCCGTTGGGGCGTTCTAGTAGGGAGAGTAGGAGTTATAGCGCGCTGTTGTGGCGGTCATGTCTTAGGCCAGACATGGTTGGGCAGTTACCGGCCATGTGGCCGTTGCTAGTGAATTGGCCACACATGGGGCAGCGCAGGGTGGGATTGTGAGTGAGGAGGCGGGTGTTGTGGACTCCCCACATGAATTCTTGCTTGTGGGTGAATTGGATGTTAGTGAGTGTTGTGTGTTTTTTGTGGAAAGTGAAGTCAGCGCCGTCCTCCGCGGCGCGCGCGAGGAGGGCACCGTGTTTGGATGTTGGCGAGAGGGGTGTGTGAGTGTGAGCGTCAGTTTTGAGGTTTGTGTATATGTAGGGGATGGGTCCTCCTAGGGTTTGTGGTATGAGGGTGTATGGCCATGTCCAGTGGCCTATATCGACACGTCTGAACCTGTGGTGTATGTTGTGTCGGGTGGGTGACCGTCTGCATCTTGGTTAGCTAGTGTGTCTGCGAGGTCGTTTCCTAGTGAGTGGTTGTGTGCGTTGATTTTGCCGAGGTGTGTGCGGATGCCTGCATTGCAGCGGGCTTTGAGGGTGTGTGTGATGGAAAGGAGTGTGTCGCGGTGGATGTCGTGGTGGTATGCGGATGGGCAGTTCAAGTAGCCTTGTATGAGGCGGAGGGAGCACTCACTGTCTGTAAAGAGGTGGGTGTGGCCTAGTTGGAGGCCTATGTCTATGCCAGCTAACTCAGCGCGATTGATAGTGTGGGATGGAGGGGTAGAGGTCACCATGATTTTGATGCGGGTGTCCGAGGCGGGGTGGGTGGCGGCTGCTCCTAGGGGGGAGGAGCCTCCCTTTTTGGAACCGTCTGTGTATACGAAGTCCTGCCAGCTCCAAGCAAGACTTCCTCTCGTGCGGGAGTATGTTAGTTTCATGCGTTCTTGGAGGGGGTAGGTGAGGGGGGTGTGAGGGGTTGGGGGGGAGATGGTAGATGCCCGCTGTGTGTGGTGAGTAGGTGTCGAAGAGGTGTGGAGGTGGGATGGTGATGGTGGGGCTGGGGAGGTGTGTGTCGTAGATAGCCTCGAGTGTGTTGTGTAGTGCGGTCATGGCTGTGTGTGAGGGTAGGGTGGAAAGTGCGAGGGGGTTGGCGACGAGGTAGATGTCGGCCATCTAGCGTGTGCCAAATAGGGTAGGGGTGAGGTGGCCTGTGTGTTGGTCGGGGGGTAGGAAGGTGTTTGCGTCATTGGTAAGGGTGTGGAGGTGGTGGGTGTATGGGGAGTTGATGTATTTGGAGTGGCGGTATGGTGTGTGTTCCCATCGGGGGAGTATGATGATGGTTGCGCTGGGTGTGTGAGCGGCTGTGAAGTGTGCGCTGGTGATTGTGTGTTTCATGGCGCGGCGCATGCATTCGTGGTCGTATTCTAGGTTGGCGATGTTGGTGCCGTGCCATGTGTGTGGGGCATTGCTGCCGCTTGACGAGAAGACTATGTCTTTGGGGTATAGTAAGTGGTAGGTGGGAGAGTGGAGTGATTTGTTGAGGTTGTCTGAGTATATTTCTGTCTGGGTGTGGAATGTGTGGCGGAGTGATGTGAGGGGGTCCTCTCTAGTGGCCCATATGTTACGGGTGGTGGTGGGTGTCTATTCTGTGTCTATGTGTGTGGTGGATGCCGTGGGGGGGGAGGTTTTGGTGTGGGAGGTGTGGATGCCGGATGAGAGGGTGGGGGTGGAGGGGGGGAGGTGTGGGGAAAGGAGGGGAATCCAAGAGGGGTGGATAGTGGTGGGGGGGGTGCTTGTTTGGGGGTGAGGTGTGTGATGGGCAGGCGGTTGTGGATAGTATCGAGGGGTTCGGTGAGGATTGCGGCGAGAAGTCGAATGGGGACTGAAAGTGGGGTGATGGACCCCGTGAGTGTGGACATGGATTTGCAGAATTTGATGATGAAGGAGGATGAGGTGGCTCGGAGGAGGACTTGTGGCCATGTGGTTATGGTATTTTTCTAGAGGCGGGTGAGGCGGGGGAGGAGGGAGGCGTGTGTTTTGCGGAGAGAGAGTTCGGAGTATGTTTGTTTGTATGTGTGAGGGTCGGTGATGTGTATGGCTATGTCTCTGAGTGAGGCGAGGTGGGTGTTGTCTTGTCTTATGAATTGGGCGCGGAGTGTGGAGGCAATAGGGTTGGTGAGGGAGAGTGGAGGAATGTTGTGGAACATGGTGCCCGCGTCGCGTTGGGCCCGTACTAGGCATCTGAGTGTGGGTGGGGAGGAGCTGCCGGACATGATGCATTCAGTGGGCCAATGGGAGTATGTGGTGGATATGGTGCGAATGTGTGCTCGGGCCATGTGGCCTCTATATCCAGGGTTGTTCACGATTTTATGGAGGTGGCAAACTGTGAGTTGTGCGGCGTGGGCTTTGAGGGAGGGGAGGCCGTAGCCGAGGTCTGAGGAAGGGCGGTGGAGGGCGGTGCGGGGGAGGTTACGCACCGAGGAGACGGCGGAGCGGAGTGCTCGGCAGATTTGTCCGTCGAGGATGTCCAGTTGGTGGTCGCTGAAGAGGCGGAGTTGGAGGGTGAAGTGCTTGCCGATTAGGAGGCCTCGGATGACACGAAGTCTGCGGGATTGTGTTAGTTGGGAGGTGGAGAGAGCGGTGATGATGGATGCGGCTGTACGTCTTAGTTCGTGCCAGTGCTTAGTGAAGGTGAGGGAGGTGTTGAGTTCGACCCCTAGGACGCGGTATGTGTCCGAGGGGCCTATGGAAGGCATGGGGGAAGGGGTTGAGTTGATGGTGATGAACTGTGATTGGAGTCGGGAAGCGAGCAGGGTGATGTTGGCAAGGGAGAGGGCGTTGCATGAGCGCCATAAGGCGCCGGTGATGCAGCATTTTCGGATGTTGACGGTCATACATGTGTAGGCGCTGAAGAGGGAGAGTTTCCGGAGCTGGATGGTCATGTTGGGGGTCGAGCCCGTGGCGAGGCTGAGGTCGTCGGCGAAGCCGTGTCCGGGGTAGGTGGCTGTGGGCTCTGTGGGGTCGACGTTAGTGGCGGGGGGGGCCCTGGATGATAACCCCGGCTGCCCACCGTGAGCCAGCGGAGGAAGGGTTCCAAGAAGAGGGTAAATAGAAATGGTGAGAATGTGTCCCCCTGCAAGGTTCCTCGATTTATGTCGATGGAGGGGGTGGGGCCATATGGGGTAATGTAGTCGGTGGAGGAGACCCCGTTGAGGTGCTCGCATGTGTCTACAAAGGTGCAGGGCATACCGAGTTGTCTCATGTGCTTGAACATGATGCGATGGTCTGCTCCACTAAATGCACCCTTGAAGTCCGCGTACATGACGTAGATGTCTTTTTTGTGAAGTTTTGCGTCCTCCATCGTCATGATGATGGATGATAGTGCGTCGTGGATGCTGCGGTGTCGTCGGAATCCGTCTTGTTGGTCGCTGAGAATGCCGTGGGTTTCGGCGTATTTCGAGCCTGCATCTTTGATTAGGGCGGTCCATAGCTTAAAGAGGTTGTTCATGAGGGCGATTGGGCGGTAGTTGTCGAGGAGGGTGGGGTCACCTTTCTTATGTAGCAGGCATGTTGTGCCGTGGCACCATTTAGGAGGGGTGTAGGACGTGTGGGCGAGGAGGGAGAGGAGAGAGAAGAGGGCGGAGCGGGTCGCCGGGGGTAGGAACTTGATTATTTCGTTGGGGATACCGTCGGGGCTGGGGGCTTTGCCTGTGCCTAGTGAGTTAAGGGTTCTATCGAATGTATCGCGGGTTATCATGTCGGCGAGGGTGAGAGAGGGGTCCCCGCGGGGTTCGATGGAAAAGTTGTCGGGGTTGTCTAGGAGTTCCCATGAGGGGATGGGCAGTTCATGTGGGGTGGCGCGGCTGAGTTCGGTGGCGAAACAAGAGTGTACCGCCTCTAGGACGGCGGAGGGAGAGGTTGCGGTAGTTTTATCGGGTTTGGTAATGCGGTGGAGGGTCGAGGTGGCGCTGTTGGGGGGGAGGCCGCTTTTAATATTCAGTAGGCGGTGGGAGGATTTAGGGCATGTGTCGTAGGCCATATTGGCGCGAGTTTTTATTTTCCTCAATTCATTTGTGGTGGTTGCTCTAAGGAGGTGGTGTATGCGTGCATGGCACTGTTGTTTGATGGTGGTAGGGGTGAGATAGTCGGTTGTATTTAATAGGGCTTGGGCGAGGGGTAAGGGGCCGCTGTTGGTGCTACATCTGCGAAGTTTTCGGATGTGTTTGCGTGTTTTTTTTATTTAGCCAGGTGGTGTCGAGGGACGCGTGAGGTGGGCGAGGTTTCTTCGGGGGTAGGAGGGGCCAGATGGTGGGTGCGTGGTCCATGTGGTGGGAGAGTAGTGTGGTGAATTTCGAGGCTAGGGTGTCGAGGGTGTCGTGGGAGGCCGTAGATGAGGGTGTGTTAAGTATGTGTGCGTGGAGAGAGGCCGTTTGGTTGAGTAGGGAGGGCTTGCTGTTTTGGTATGCTTTTATATGGTCCGGGTGTAGTGGAAGTTTGAAGCTGCGTTTGCGGGTGGTGTGGTGTGTGTGAGGGGGGTATTGGGCCGAGGGGGGTGAGCGATGAGAGAGGAGGAGGTAGGAACGACTAGGTGGACTGCCGAGTGGTCGGTAAAGTGTGAGGGTGTTGAGAAGGCCGAGCATTCAGGCGGTGTGAGGCCGAGGGGGGAGGGAGGAGTGGTGAGCCATTGGTCTAGGCACTCTCCGCTACGGGGAAGGTAGGGATGGGGGGGTGGAGGGATTGGAGATGTGATTCGAGTAAGGGGGTGAGGGCAAGGTTGCCAGTACTTTGTGTGGTGGTTGTTTGAAAGTCTCCGCCCCAGAGGACGCGGTGGGTCGGGTAGTCGTCCGCTAGGCGTAGGCCCCGGGCTGCAATTTGTGCGTATAGTCGGGCCAGTTGGGGGTTGTGGAGCTAGGGCATGTAGGCGCCGAGGAGGAGGTGGGGGGTGCATGAGTGTGGTATTAGGGTTAGTCCAGCTATGTGGGGGATGAGGTGGGGGGGTGGGGTCAAAACAGTGGCGGATTGGAATGGGGCCCGGCGGACCGCAAAGAGAACTCCTGCATTGGGTAGGGGCACATGTGAGTAGTATGGTCGAGACCTTTTGAGGGGGTATTGGGGTAAGGCGAGACGCCAACGTAATAATTTATAGGTGGCGTGGTTGGTTCCTGTGAGGATGGGGACGTCAAGGTGGTGCGTGGTAGTGGGGTGTTCGACGTCCATGACGGATGTGTGGAGGCCGCGGGTGTTGAGGTTGACGAGGTGTAGTGTTTGTGCTAGATGGTGTGGAAGGGTTGGTGAGGGGAGGGGGGCTGGAGGGCTGGGAGAGTCGTTGGGGGGGCGGGCGACGTGGTTGGGGGGGAGAGTCGGCTGGAGGGGGGGAGGGGTAGGAGGGTGGGGAGGGTGCAGGGTAGGTGGCGGGGGGGAGGTGGGGTGCTGAAGTAAAGGGAGGGGGAGGGGGGGTTTAGGGCGGTAAGTAGTTGGGAGCGCCCCACCGGGAGGGGAGTGGAGCGGAAGGTGTGGTGCCACATGAGTGTGTGTAGGGAGTAGACGGTAGTGCGGGGGTCGAAGGAGGGAGGGTTATAGGTTTGGTCGGGGGTTGTTGTAGTGATAAGGTAGGTATGTAGTAGGGCGTGGGTTCCGCACGACCACGCGTGGGACGTTTCGTTTTGGCGAGGGGGGCTGAGCAAGCGTAGGTCGCCAACGGGCGGGGGGAGGGCGGAGTTCCAGGAGGCGAGAAGGGCGAGGGAGCGAGTGAGGAGGTTAGGAGGGGGGGGGGTGGAGGGAGTCCACCCATGTTGCTGAGGAGTGGGTAAAGGGTAAAGGAGACCGAAGTGAGAGTGTTGCCATGTGAGGACAAGTAGGGAGTGTTCAAGTGTGCCAAGGTGAGGGGGTGAGCCTCTGTTAGAGAGGTTAGTCCATTGGCTAGGGCGGGGCTTATGTTGGTGGAAGTTATCAACTTCGGTATTGGTGATTACGGTAAGTGAGGCAAATGTTGTGGAGTGGAGTTTAGCTATGGAGGTAGCAATGCAGTATAAGTTTGAGAGGTCTTGGTAGTGTCCCCATTGGAAAGAGAGTACCGCGGAGGAGTCTAGGTTTCCAATGGCGGTGGGTAGGCCATATTCGAAATTTAAGTCAAAGAGGTAGTTGTGTAATTTGACGCCACATGTGATTGAGGTAAAGTGGGCCGGGACTGAGGACCGAAGCGAATGCGGAGTAGTTGCTATATGTTATTGGATGTCAAGTAGGGAGGTGGGGTTGCGGGGTCTAACCTCCGGGCCGTGAGGCCCGTACGATGTGGAGTTAGGGACGATAAGCGGCCTTGCCGGCCGAGGCTTGTGGAGGGCGAGGGTGTGAGGCTCCGGAGGGTCCGTTCGTCGAGGTCTTGCGCATGTCGGTGAGTAGAAGCTCCTTGGTACGGGTGGTCGTTCGGAGCTTAAGAGGGGGTGGTGAGTGTAGCAGTGATAGCGGTGGGAGGGGGAGAAGATAGGGTTTTTTTAGGGTTTGATCTAGTGCGTTGTTGGCAAGTGTAGCAGCGTAGTCCAACGGGATGGGATGTTGGGTATTAGACTGTGCATTACTGTGTGACGGAGCGGGACGATCGTACCGGTGCCACCGGTCCTTCGGCGTCGGAGTACTCCGTGGGGAGGGGTCCGGGTTTGGGCAGCCTTCGGATGATCTAGGGGGGGGGGGGTGGGAGGGGACGCTTTGATTGGGGCGGTTGGTGCGGTTGTGGAGAGCAGGTTGATGGTAGCGTGCTGGGGGTTTATGTTGCGATCTTGGTGCATGCGGCGCCGTGTTGGCCCATTCTCGGCGGATGACCTCATTTGTCCGGATGTGTGGACGCGTCGAGGGTCCAGTGGGGGGAAGAAAAGCCGTGTCGAGGCATGGATTGAAGTATGCGGTGAGTTTCGGTGTACCAAGTGGGTTTTCAGTTGGTTTGTGTTCGGAATTGAAATCGTCACACGAGAAGGCAGCTCGCGACCATGCCAACCTGGTTGTATGTTTTGGTTGACCTAGGTTTGGTAGGAGGCGGACGGTAACGTCCAGACGCTCAGACGGGTGCGAGGGAGTGCGATTTTTTTGCTGTTATGTGTTTTTTGTTGTCTTTGCTGTACTCGAAAGTGTTGTAGTATTTTCGGTGTATTTTGTATCGGGTTTGAATGTGGTGGCGCGGAAGCTGTCACTGTGACGAGATTCGAAATAATAAGGATAGCGCCTTTAAGTGTGTACCGTCTGCTATGTCTACGGATCCATTGACATGGACGAGCTAGGCTCGGGTGGGGAGAGGTGATCGGTGCCAGTCGTTCAACGGGCCATGTGATCACCAGTCTATCGCTCATAGGGAGGCCAAGCCCGGAGCGAAGACGGTCGGCGTTGCTCATCCAAGCTACCGACCCATCCCCGTTTTGCGGTTAAGTAGTACTTTAGTAGTCCTTTGGATCTTATTATTGTCTTTAGTGACGGCATGATGTGCTTTGGTCCAACAAAAGCCATTTCGAGTCAATCAAGCAACGTCGAGCAAATTAGGCGACAACGAAAAACGTGCGTCTACCAAAGAGCTCCGAAACCAGTCTGGCGGTTAGCCTTCGGAGACCTAACTGCATACACAAATATATTATGTTCTATCCTGTCACTGCTCAAGTGTTAGGTGGAAGTGCAAATGGAGATAAACGAGAAGATATCTCATAGCTGGTACTTATGCAATATATGGTAATTGAATAAAGGGAATTGTTAAATGGTACTGTCACCTCCCTCTATTGCACTAGGCTTATATAGCTTTCTGCCCATATAGCTTACGCATGCTTACACTCGCTTACGTGTCATGCGTTAAGGCTTTCCAACCGTCGTCAAGAGTCTTAGTGACGTGGCTTGCCAAGCTTGGGGAGTCACATTCAACATTGGAAACCTCGCTTGGCGCGTCATCTCCCTAGTTAGATTAAATGAGCGTATCTGTACGTACCGGAAGGTACGGGTAGTACAATACGCATAAGAACCCTCGCTAAATTGTAGTAGCGACGTACCCACAGTGTACGTCCTTCCGATTGAAAAGCACGAATTGGATTTATTAACGAGCACCTTTACAAGTATCCTGCAATGTAGTGTTGCATGATTGTAGTCGTCACAAATGCGTACTTATTTATTACCAATTCCTCTACTAGGTACGCATAGGTAAGCACATGTAATCTAACTAGCTAGATGACGCGCATGTCCGATCTCCCGAGACAAACAAGCAGCGTCGCTAGTTTGCTTAGACCATTACGAGAGCCCTAGCACTTGGCACGAGGACCAAGCGAGAGCAAGTGAAAGCTAGCTAGGCTAGAGCTATTTAAACATAGTGCATTAAACATAGTACATATTGTAGCACCAATACCTCCCGATGTGTCTAGGTACGCACAATTAGAATAGTTAGCGAGAGAACGGCGCCCGCCAGCGGCGTAGCGGCGGCGGCTCCGGAGGGGGGTGCCCTCGCAGGCCAGTCGGTACTCACCCCCACCGCCTCGTGGTGGGCGTTGGTAACCCTATAGCCGCGCCATGCATGGCACGGTTGGGGGCTAGGCGGGTTGAAATCCGGTGGCTGCGATCCACGGATCAAGAGGTGTCGGGAAGCCTCAGTGCGGGGGGCTTTTCCAAATAGTGTATGTACACACGCGTCATGATCTCTCGCTCGGCCAGTCGGATTGTTTTTCATTGGTGGATACTTTTCGGGTACAATCATGTCTATGGGTGGACAAGTACATTGGCGGTGAGGAGGGCACTGGCGGATTTGAGTTGGCGAAGGGCGTTAGAGCTGGCGACGGACAACCGGGAAGCAACGACATGGCAAGCACTTAATAGCAGTCGTCTAGCCTTGTGAGTTTCGAGTCTCCCCTTGGGGCGAGGCGAGAAGCCACGCATGACGGAGGAGGGTCGCAGCCGGATGAGCGACACGGTCTAGCGGCGGAGATCCATAGGATCGACCGCCGCTAGAAAAACTCGGTACGGAGGTTTTTGACTAAATATTTCCGAACCCGATATCTTTTGTGAAGTGGCGACTCGATCGGCGAGTTCCACCAACCCCTCCCCTAGTCGGTACCATGTCGTCGACATGCTGCGTAAGGCAGGTTACCTAGGGCTGTCTCAACGGCAGTCTTCTTATAGAGGCGGCCCCTTAAGAACGTAAACCACTAAAGGAGGGTACGGGCGGATTTCGCACCTTTAGATAGATATCGGAAAAAGACAGACACGGACATGGGACATGAAAATCTAGCGCGGAGGCATGATCGTCAGCCATCCACCGTCTGGAGTTATGGCCTTCCTTTCTGCGTGGGCCCCGGAGGGGTAAGGAAGTCTAGGCCAAGAAGCGAGCCGCGACGGCAGGAGCAGTGATATCTCGGACGGGGGAGCACGCGGATCGGGACGGGAGCTTCGACGACCTAAGCGAGGGGGCTTTTTGCATGCCTTTCCCCCCCATGTCCGGCACGACCGGCGTCGCACAAGAGAAGATGTCAAGTCGTCCCGTCGCGACGAGCGCAAGCTCATCAGCTTGGCTGTTCAGCGTCCTCGCCGTAGTTGGAGCTGGCTGCGCATCGTGGAGAATAGAGATAAAGTATTTTTCGTACTAGTGTATTGTTAATGTCTACTAGCATAAATTTGACATTATTTGTTACTGCCATAGGAGAGGTTGGGACTTGTGGCTCCATGGCGTATATCCTACGATCAAAACGGTACTCTCGTAGGTCTCATCACAGAGGCGCCCGAAGACAACAACCCTTAACTCGGTGATTGTTGTAAACAATTTCATTTCAAAGCGAGATGACACGGTGGTATGATTTCCCGAGACGCACGACGCGCTAGTATGATTTCCCGAGACGGACATGCCGCGTCGCTATTTTATTCAAACCGTTACAAGAGCCCTAGCACATGGCACGAGAACAAAGCGAGGACTAGTGCAAGCTAGCTAGGCTTGAGCTTTTCAAGCCTAGTGCGGTAGAGGTTGATGAGAGAAACATCTTAACAAATCTTTTTTCCATTTACAATATATTGTTAAACAGTTAACGTCTAGACATCTTTTCAATTTCCCTTCCGTCTGCACCTCCACCAATAGTAACATCACCAAGCAAGATCTCCTAACACATTTGTGTCTACAATTAGCTCTTTGAAGGCTACTTGTCACACTAGTTTCGGAGCATCTTTGATCTACGCACGCTTTCGTTGTTGCTTGAACTCGTTTGACGCTAATTGATTTATTCGACAGCATGGCTTCTATTGGACCTTGTAACTACGTTGTGGTTGCTCTCATGAAACTTGCTTCTCAAGTGTCCGCGATGCGATGAGGTCCCGGTTATCTCCGTGGTTCTAGCTCCTTATCTACAACCTCACATGCTTCCATGTCTAGGGAGAGAACGCCGGTTTTCTTGCTCATGGACCATGTCCCTCGTTGCCCTTGCTCGCATTGCGTTTTCCGGCTCCATGACCGCCGTGTTCTCGTTGTGGGGGAGTTCATGACTGAGGCGGGGGCGGTTAAGATGCGGAACTTGCGTTTGGAGATTCGGTCATGTGCCTCTCGTGATCGGCATGGAGATGTTTTTAGCTTGGATTTTGCTACCCCGCATAAGCACTTGGTTGCGGGCGTTACGGTCGCTAATTGAATGGTGTGCGCACGAATTCCAATGTTCCGGTTGTCTGAGGTCCGCTTCCGCTCCCTAGCATCCATGGGCTGGGAGCCCAACAGCCTATGCTTGATGCCGACATCCGCACATCGTCCTCCCTTAGCATGCCGTCCATTCAGATTGTACATTATTAGTATGATCTCGTCGCCCATGAGGATGGGAGTCAATGGGCTTCAATGGCGGTTGAGTTGGTTGATCGCTTGGCATTCTTGGTGGTTGCTCGACGTTTACCAAGCCTGGGTGCGGTGGAATGTCGTTCTTTGAGGTTTTAAACTTTTACCTTCATGAATAAGTTTGTACGGCAGTCTAGCTACATGTGTCCCCTTCCGTCGATTCCTTGGGGACTTGCGTCGTGAGTTCATGCAACGTCTTTTTGTGGTTCTTCATGGCACTCTCGGTTCCTATCTTCGTGATGCCTTGTGTGACGAGTACAGTCATGCAACAGTACATTGCATGACATTGTTCATGTACTCGTTACGGATGCCAATTCGTGCTTTTCCACAGGATGGACGTATACTCGTGGGTACGTCGCTACTGCAATATTGTAATGGTGCTGATGCTACAGTACGACCAGTACCTCCCGGTACGTACAGATGTGCATAAATAATCTAACCAGCTAGATGACGCGCTAGAACGAGCTCGTCGATGCAGAATGAGCCGCGTCGTGAAACCCAATGCTAGGCAGGCCGCGTCTCGACGACAGATGACGACGGTTAGACAGCCCCAACGCCTGACACGTAAGCGTAGCTTGCAGGCGTAAGCAATATGGGCAGAAACCTATTTAAGCCCAGTGCAGTAGAGGGAGGTGACAGAACCTTTTAACAAATTCCATTGTTCACTTACAACATCTATTGTCTAAGTACAGCAGTGAGACATCTGTCACCACTGCCTCTCGAGAACATCATTTCGCCATCTTGCAACGACAGAACTAGACAGACTAGAACAGATTTGTGCTAGCGTTTAGCTTTCAGAGGCTAACCGCCACACTGGTTTCGGAGCTCATTCGTCGACGCACGCTTTCGTTGCTCGTTGATTCGCTCGAAGTTGCTTGACTGATTGAGATGGCTTCTCTAGGACCCGGACATTACGTGGTGTTGGTAATTCACGTTGGAGGAACTAAACCGTCGGACTTAAAGCTGGTATTACAACGCGAGCCTCGTTCTGGTAAAACTTGGTTCCCAGCTCGCTCTGTCTTACCTAACGAAGAGCATGTCGACGATGCCGTTCGTGAGTTACACGAGGAAACCGGTCTTGTTTTGACACCGGATGATTTAACGCTGTTGAGTGGTGATCATGTCCTAGTTACGCTACCTCAAGGACGACAGCTTGTCTATGTGTACTCGGCTTATAATCATGTCTTGTTCGCTACGAACAACTTACGCACACCTGGTCAGGTCGAGCAGGCTGTTTTGGCACAGTCGACAGTTAATCCGGATGGCACTTACGTCGTCCCGGAAACAATCAACATCGACGGTCTGACCCTTACGCCCGCTCAGAAGGGGTTACTTCGTGCTGAGAAGCACAAGAGTGAGTTACTTCACTTTGGCTACGTGACTCAATGGGAACTCTTTTTCCGAGCGGTCCTCCAACACGTTCCAGTCCTACAAGACGACACGTCTACCCCGAGACAGTTCTTCATGCACTCTCGGTTTACGACGGTCGACTCTGGTCCTGTCTGACTGCTGATTCGCGGACACATCAACCGATTGACTGGTGAAGGGCCTACAGATTTACGAGTGGGAATGCCGATGCCTACACACAACCTAGCTGGACTACCTGTCATCCTCACGGAGACCCAGCGGAAGGCTGCAATTAATTCACCGTATCAAAATGGTCGTGTCGCTAATGAATTGGAGGAATGGCTTGAAGCTCAGCCTCAGCGTTTTCTCATGCTTCGGATTACGCCTGATTCGTACGACTCAGTGATATGGGTTACTTCACAGTTCGCGGGACATCTGAATGGGTGGTGGCTGAACCGGAAAACTCAGCCTCCAATTCCAGCTACGTACAACGAGCTTGTTACGGAGTTACGCAACTCGACGTTTCTTCCTAACATCAAGGACGACGCAATCAACTCTTTGCTCAGCTTTACGCAGAGCAACACGATGAGTTACGCGTTCTACACTAAGCAGTACAACGACTATTTACGTCGTTCTCGTCAGCCCCTGTCAGCTGATGCTCAGTGTGTGCGCTTCATTAACGGCTTAGCGAACTCTACGTTGAAGAATCATGCGAAGTCACACCGAGCTCAGAGGGGGTACCAGATTACACTGGTGGAGCTGCAAAACTTTCTGAATGACGTCGTTACAGACTCGCCGGAACTCAGCAATACGAGATTTGCTGCTGGTCCATCTGCCCAGCCTACACGCAAGCGCAACCTTGAGGACCCTCTCGAGGAAGCCTCTAACATCTTGAAACGTAATAGAAGTGGCCGTGGTCGTGGCCGCGGACGTGGACGTGGTAGCGGCAACAATGGTGGACGTGGTGGCGGCAACAATGGTGGACGTGGTCAAACATCTGGCCGCGATGACTTCAACACACTCGCAAATGCGATGACAGCTGAGGAGCGTAAGCGACACATGGACGAGGGACTCTGCTTCAGGTGCCACAAGAAGGGACACCGATTGTTCCAATGCCCGGAGTGGAAGGGCAAGGCACCGATGGAAACTAAGAAGCAATGATGGTGGCAAGGCTGTTCTACTAGCGAACTGGAGCAGCCGGCTACATCTACTGTTCGTTCTGAGACACGGTTAGCGACAGAGGTCGTCGAAACACCTTCGACATCTCCATCGACTACAGTCGCGACACATGTAACGCTAGTAGCAGGTCGTCGACGTCAGACTAAGCAGAGACAGCGTCGTAAACCAGTAACCAGACGTTCAATTGATTGGAAAGTGGTTGACTCAGTCTTTGACCCTCTTCATGCACGATTCAACTTCACATTGGAGGGATGTGCTGATGATGAAGGTCTAAACTCGCACGGTGACTTACCTCACTGTTCGCCGAGTGACTCGATTCTAGAGAGGGACTTGACAGGAGAGAGGGTGTTCATCAACCCACCCTGGGAGTTAGCCGAGCAGATTGCGCAGCATTTTGAAGATTGTCGTCGAACATCTCCGACATCTACGATGGCTGTATTTGTACTACCAAAATGGGCGAAATTTACTCAAGTGACTAAGAACTGGAAACTCTACCAAGAGTTCCCAGCGAGGACACAACTTTTTACTCGTCAATCACTGGAGAACCCAACGCAACAGGAGGTGGTTGCACCAGCTCCTTGGCCTGTACAACTGTGGTTAGTCGACGCAGATTGTGCGTTTAACGACTCGACAAAACCTACAACATCTGATCAACCCAACTAGGTACCCGTACCTTCAGACGACGCGGAACCTTCCATCGCTATGCTGCAACAATTTTCTTCGCCAGCTACAGCCCTACTGACTGACCTCACGGAAGCTCGCCCGTTAATTCGAACTGAGCTGATTGTGAAAACTCCTGATGGCGGACACCAAATTTCTGGATTAGTGGACTGCGCTGCGACGCTTGATTTTGTGTCAGAGGACTTTGTGCGACGCTTTGCTTTACAGACTCGGAAGTCTGTTACTAAGACACCAGTTCGACTCGCCAACGGACAACGAGTGACTTCTTCGACAGTCTGTGACGTCACTTTTGAGTTGGCTCGACACGAATTTCACCGGACTTTTTACGTCTTACGTGATTTGCGTACAGTTGATTTAATCGTGGGTTTACCATGGCTTGATGACGAACATGCCTCTTTACAGTTTGGTACAACCAGAATTTTTACAGTGATGGATGGTACAGCGGTACATACTACACTCGAGGAACGACGCCCTGAGTGTCAACTGCTGTCGTCTACGAAAGTTCAGAAACTCATGCGCAAGACGCGCCGCAGTAGAGGACGTCATGCTGAATTTTACGTCATTGCACTTACGTCAGCCACAGAACAACCGACAGACTTTCACACCGGAGAGGAGCTAACTGCACAAGAACGTGACAACTTCCGGTCGTTACTCTTCGATGACTTCCCGGAGTTACTGCAACCTGTCGACTCTCCACTTGTAAGCCGACAGTGGGATCATCCCATTGAAACAATTGGCCCGATGCGACGTCAACGTATGAACAGATTGTCACCCGCAGAGCGCGCTGAGCTTAATCGACAGCTCAAAGACGCAGTGGAAGCTGGTCTAATCCGTCCAAGCTACAGTGAGTTCGGCTCGCCAATTCTTTTTGTGCGGAAAGCTGATGGCTCGCTACGTCGGTGCATTGACTACCGTGGCCTTAACGAGGTTACGCGTAAAGATGCTTACCCACTTCCGCGTGTGGATGATACTCTCGACGAACTTAAAAACGCGAATTTTTACACACACCTCGACCTCGCTTCTGGATTCTGGCAAGTTCGAGTGCGTGAACATGACGTTCACAAGACGGCTTTTCAGACCCTTGATGGCTTAATGGAATGGGTCGCTATGCCGTTTGGCCTGTGCAATGCGCCGGCAACCTTTCAGAGGATGATGAACGACATTCTTCGCGACTTTGTACACAAATTCGTGAGAGTCTACCTTGATGATGTCTGTATCTACAGTCGGACTCTGGAGGAGCACCTGGAGCACCTACGACGGGTGCTACAACGGTTCAAGGAGGAAGGGCTGAAATTACGCCTTAAGAAATGCTTCTTCGGACTGCAAGAGATGGAGTACCTGGGCTACACTGTGTCAGCCGGTAAAATTTCGGTTTCCACAAAGAAAGTCGAGGCCGTTGTAGACTGGCCAGTGCCCAAGACGCAGAAGGAGGTTCGCAGTTTCGTACATTTCTGCAACTTCTACGCCAGCTTCATACATCATTTTAGCGACCTTACGGCTCCATTGACGGACTTACTGCGGAAGTCCCAGCCACAGAAGGTTACGCTGACGCCTGCCTGTTTGGAAGCCTTCGAGACTCTCAAGTTACGGCTCATTTCCGCGCCATGCCTGATCCTTCCGGAGGTCGGCTCGGACGCGACGTTCACCGTGGCTACAGATGCTTCAACAGTGGGGATTGCAGCAGTCATGTTGCAAGACCAAGGAGGAGGTCTTCAACCAGTCTCTTACTGGGCGCGTAAGCTGAATCCAGCTGAGCGTGGTAACACTTACTCTGCGTACGACTTAGAAGCTTTGGCCGTATGCGAAGCTGTCAAGCATTGGAGGTGCTATCTTGAAGGGTGCTCTAAGTTCCTTGTCGTAACAGACCACGACACACTGCGACATCTGCTCAGGCAACCGAACAACAGGTTAAACAAGCGGCAAGCAAGATACCTACGGGATTTGCAACCGTTTGTGGGCTCGATGACACTTGCATATCGCAAGGGAGCTCTAAACGAAGCCGACCCGTTAAGCCGGCGTCCAGACTTCGTACCTCAGGCCACGGAACCCTTGTTTTGGGATGGCGAGGTTCCGTCAGATCAAGAATTACGACGGAAGTCCCAGCTGCTGTTTGAAGACGCACAGTTAAATTCACTAACTGTTGAAGCGTTGCAGCTGAGCCCTGAGTTCGCTAATCTCATTCGCGAGGGGTTCTCACAAGACTCGTTTTATGGGGACGATGGTGAGTGGACAAAAGACAGCCGGATAGAAGCGAGAGACGGATACTTTTGGCGCCTCAACCGCCTATGTATACCACAGAACTCTGAGCTCCGACTGAGACTGATTACCGAGGTGCACGAAAGTTCGTCAGCTGGTCACAGAGGAGTTGCTAGCACTCTTGCTAAAGCACTCGACAGATTATGGTGGAAACGAATCCGCCAAGACGTGAAAGATTTCTGTGAACGCTGCGTCGTGTGTCGACGAGCGAAGATTCGACCGCAGATGGCTGCGACTCTTTACCCATTGCCTGTTCCACCCAGACCGTGGCACACAGTTGGTCTTGACTACCTGACACACTTGCCTGAGAGCAATGGCTTTAACAGTGTGCTGATTGTAGTAGACCATCTAACTCGAATGGCCCATTTTCTGCCATGTACAGAGTCGATTACTGCCGAAGAAACTGCAACTTTGTTTTTACATGGAGTCTACAAATTACATGGACTGCCCCGTGTGCTCATCAGTGACCGCGACCCGAAATTCGTCAGTGCCTTCTAGCAGACACTCTGGAGACGCCTTGGGACGCGTATGAACATGTCTTCCAACCGACATCCAGAAACGGACGGCTTGACAGAGCGCGTGAACAACACATCTCAGCAGCTTCTTCGTTGCTTCTGTTGCTACGATGGCTCTGATTGGACGACACTTCTACCGCAAGTGGAATTTGCGTACAACGCTTCGCGTGCACTCGGAATTGAGCACACACCGTTCGAGGCTAACTTTGGATTCTCTCTTGAGGAGCCTCATGACCTACTGTTCAGCATGCGACCATCGATTCTAATTTCGCAAGACGCAACAGAACGGTTGAGATTGTTACAAGAAGTACACACCCTGGTACGCTCAGTGTTACAACTGCACAAGGACGAAATGCAGGCGCACACAGAACCGTCTACAGCGCCACACTTCGCTAAGGGAGACGAGGTGTCAGTCGTCACAGCAAACCTTTTTCTGCGAGGACAACCGAACCTGAAGCTCAGAGACAGGCAGCTTGGACCTTTTTCAGTGGAGGAGCAAATTGGGAAACACAGTTACATATTGAAACTTCCAGCGATAGTACGCTTACATCCTGTGTTCCATGTTAACAACTTACGACCCTGCTCAACCGCTCCACTACGACCTGCTGTCCCGGTGACTGTGCCTGAAGGAGACGACGAGGAGTTTGACATCTTGCACATCTCTGATGTGTGCATCAAGTCGCTACCTGGACGACGAGGCAAATATCTGCTCTTCATGACACACTTCAGTGATGACGACATTCCACATGTCTGGCACCGCTTGAACGAGGTGCACAGAACGATTGCGTTACAAGACTTCTTGGAGACGCCCCAATGGCACAAATTTGCCAAGACTCAGGCTTACATCGACTTCATGCACGCTCACCCAGCGCGCGTTCCTGAGTCCCAATAACTGCTTCAGTAAAGGAGCCAAGAACCACGTAGGTCTGCCTCGCGGCGGCCTCATTGATCTGTCAAGAGGGGGAGGGTACGAGTGTGACGAGTACAGTCCTGCAACAGTACATTGCAGGACATTGTACAGGTACTCGTTACGGATACCAATTCGTGCTTTTCCACAGGATGGACGTATACTCGTGGGTACGTCGCTACTGCAATATTTACCGCATGCGCATGTGCGGCTGAGCTTGGGTCGGGAGCCCGCGAGCACGGAACTTGGTAGCGGTGAGCGTGACGCCTGCCCGCCTATTCGTGTTTGCTTTTGTCTCGGCGCTCTCCTACGCTGTGGCATCGCGCGGTACCTATACATAAAGTTCTCCTTTTTATCGTCCGCGGTCACTCGCCGTCGGCGGCTCCGGTGCGTTTTATTTGTACCATCGCCAGCGTGACCCTCCCGGGATCTTTTATTCGTCGCTCGACCCGTGACCGGGTACAACTACCCGTACCGCCCCTATTATCGGCATCCTCGAGACCCTTGGCCGCTACCGGTACCGCTACAACTTTCGCCCGCGCGTGGTTATCCCCTTCAGCAAGGCTCAAGGCATCGGCACGCGTCATCGCTATCCGTGTACGGGTACTGCAACGTCAGTACTGCTCTCATCCCGCTTAGTTCATTCTAATCGCTACCCGTACTCGGAGCCCGCTATTTGCTAGGTCATCCTTTATCGCTGGGCGCCTCACTACCTACGATACGGCGTTGTATGACGGAGTTTCCATCCGACTCTTGCGGCGGTTGGTACACGGGTACTAAATAGCTTCTTTGCTCTTTTCTTGAGCATCTCCATCGCGGGCTCCAAGGCTCTCCACTACAAGCACCGCGAGGGTAGAGGCGCGACGGACCGGCATCGAGGAGCCCACCACGTCGGCGGAGAATCTCCCCTCCAAGGCACGCCACAGCGCCACCTCGGGCGACTTCCGGTATAGTCCAAGCCACATACCCCCCCCCCCCCCCCCCTACTTCGACCCCGCGTGCTCTACTTATTTTAGGACGCGACACACGTGCCACCCCGGATGGCCGCCGCGGCGACCCGGCCGGGACATAGTCATCGGCGTCCTCCACCGCCACCTCTAGGCCGGTCGCCCGGCGGCGGGGCCGGGTCGCGCCCTATGGCCCCCGCTCCGGGTGACCTTCCGACATCATCACTTAATGCTCAAGCGCCTTCGCATGCCTTACGACCTGGAAGTACTCCGTCTCTGTTTTTACCCCCCACTCCCACAATGCGCTCCCCCGCTCCTTTGAGGTGCGTTAGTTGCTCCGCGTCGTTCCCGACCCTTCAAGCGCTATGCGCCCACCTAAATTCCCCCGCGACAACGTGCACTTTTGCGCCCGACAATTGCCCAGTTGTGGATGCCGATAGCCACCTTCTCGCGCCGTGCACTTTTTGCGGACGATACTTTCGGAGCGGTGGCCTTAGTAGACACCAACAGTCTTGCTCTCACCGTACTTCTACGCCCTCCCAACCGCCGGCATGCGGTGCTTCGCTTCCGCGCGGTCGGCCGTCCCCGCCGCATTCCCAGTCCTTGCCCCCCGCCGTCCAATGGTGCCTTGACCATGGGGCCACTAGTGGGGAGAACTCCAAAGCCTTCTTCGAGTCCTACCTCCTTTCTTTCCGATCTAGTACGTCCTCGAACGGCGTCCCCCCTTCGGTGGTACGCCTCGTCAAGCCGGTCTTCGAGGAGCTCGTCGGTTGCGTTTTGTCTTTCCGCGGTAGGGCTAGCCAAGGGGCTTCCGCGGAAGCGGCTTGGGCGGCGTTGCTTTTATTTCCGCGCTTAGTTTTGCGCCCCATGGCTGATTTCACTTCCGCGGGGCATCTGCCCCCTGACCCAGTCGCTGATTACCGTGACAACCGCTTAGCCCATTGGGCGTCAGGAGATCTCGATATATTGTTTTCCGCCGCTCGCGCTCACGCATCCCTTACCAATGGGCGGGCATCGCCACCTACCTCACTTCCGAGGGCCGGTACCGACCCCATCTCCCCTTCGCAACCCTTTCATAACGGCGTCTCGGCCAAGGTCGCCCACCGGGCGGCTAATCTAGCTGCGGTTGGGGAGTACCGTCGTGCCATGGAGGCCCTAAGCTCCAACCCCGTTGCAAGTGGTCGCGGGGTGCACGAGGAATTATCACGGTTGCACCCACAAGACGATGACGACCTCGCGGACGTGTTGCCGGATCCCTTCTCCCTCCCTCGTATCAAACTCCGTGCTTCGGAAGTTGATATCATGGAGGTCGTTGCTAGATGCCCTCGAAAGTCTAGTCCTCACGTCGACGGTTGGAGGTTTGAAACTCTTCGCGCGTTGGGTACCCCTTGCACTCTCACCGGTTTAGCCGAAGCCATCGTGAATGCAGAAGTTCCACCAGGCGTTGCCTCATTCCTCGCCTCTGCCACACTTATCCCGCTAGACAAGCTTGATCCCGAACAAAGACGCGCACAAGAGCAAGAACTTCGCGACCAAAAGGGGACGCTGCGCCCGATTGGAATTGGCTCCGTTCTAGTTCGTTTTGCGAATCGCGCGCTTCTCGCCGTAATTGGTGACGGAATGTCTCAATGGTTGGCTGCTCGGCACCAATTTGGGGTCGGCGTCCGCGGCGGGGCTGAGATCGTACAATTCATGGTTCGATCCGCGCTTGACGCTTCACCGGACTGGGCGGACATGCAAGGCGACGCATCCAACGCGTTCAACGAGTTCTTGCGGCGTCCCTTGTTTGAGTAGTTGTCAGCAAATCCCGCGCTTCGACCGTTGCTCCGCGTCGCTACTATGTTGTATGGCCGTCCATCTACCTTGTACGTTTACGACTCATCAAATGCTCACGGCCCGGCCATGCGCATCCCGAGTACCCGTGGAGTCCATCAAGGTTGCGTTCTCGGGGCCATGTTTTTCGCAATAGTTGCCTCCCGGTTATACAAACAGTTGGCTGCGATTGCCCCGAACGAATCCGTTGTATGCTGTTATTCTTATGATGCTCACTTCTTGGGACCCCCTGCGTCTCTCGTGGCTAATGGCGACGCTATGCCGGAGGCGTATGCTAGCGTTGGCCTCACCGTAACCATCCGCAAAAACTGTTTGTATTCCCCTTTGGGTGTCGGTGATGCTTTCGATAACTTACCCGACGGCCACATCATGCGGGGAGTAAATGTCTCCACGGAAGGGACGAAAGTATTGGGGGGGCCAATGGGTACATCCGATTTTGCTCGAGACGTGTTCGAAACGGCCTTAAGTAAGTATGAGGCCTACGGCGAACGTCTAAGGGGTCTAGCGGCTCACCGGCACACTCACACTGCGCTTCGTATCCATCAACATTGCAACCGCCGCTTCGGACACTTTGCCCGTACAGTCCCCCGAGGTCTTGGCAGGGGTGAGGGCTACGGTGACACCGTCGTAACATTCCTCGAGCGCGCTGACAATGCCACCCTAGATGTGGCGGCTGAGATATTGGGCCTTCCCACATCTAGCCTACCCAGCAACACTCGCTCCGAGATGTCTCTTCCCATACGTTTCGGCGGCATGGGGGTGGGGGATTTGGCTGCCTTGGCGGATGCGGCCCATGTCGGAGCGGCCGGTTTGGCAGTGGGCTCAGCTATTCGTTTCCTTACAACACCAGACGCTCGCGTGCGCGGGGATTCCCAAGATGATGTTCCAATGGAGCCGACCATGTATGGACGATTAGCGAGTGCTATGACCACAGCGGTGTCCCGTAGGCATGGTACACCGGACGGAGACGACGGCGATAACGAACCCATGTGGTCGTTAGAACTCGCTTCGTCGTGGGCGCGCTTGGACGCTGCGTGCGGTTCTCACGCTCTCGCCGAGTCTGAACCCTTGATAACCACAGCCTTAGCGATGCTCCCCCCGAAACGTCCAACGGTGGCTCGCGCCGGCTGCGTTGCCGAAGCCCGATCAAACAACGAGCAGATTGCCCAGTCCCTTGATGGCCTACCCTCGCTCGTCCCTCTTTCTGCGTTTGCCACGGACATCTTTCCAAAGCTACAAGCCGACATCAGTGAGCGCGTCAACTTGTTTCGCTTCGCGAAGCTCGCTCCCACGTTTTCCAACCGCGCTCGGCCGGAGTCTAGGCGTTTTCTATCTCGTCTCGGCCACGGCGCCCTTGCGTTTTTGGCTTCGGACCCTCCTACTTCGGGTCGCCTGGGCGAGCTCCGTGACAAGTTCCCTGAGCACTACGACGCAGTTTTCCGCGTCGCGTTCTGTCGCATCTTCGGCCTACCCTCATCTCGCATCCTCTCTTCTCTACGCTCCCCCACTGCTTGTGCATCTTGCCATCTCTCGGTTCAAGCTATGCGGGGTGCGTTCTCGTCGGCGGGTGTTGACATGTCGGATGATGCGTGGGCCACTGCTTTTGCGGACCATTTGGCTCGTTGCGGCGGAGATGCTTCGGTCCACACCGCTCACTCTTGGTTAGTGACGGCCCTTGCGGAAATCATCTCCGAGGTTCGTGGCGCACTCGGGGTTGGCGTCGAGGTTCTCACAGATCCCACGATGTTAGTTCAACTCCCCAACGGCAACGACGGTCTCCCCGCGGATGTGGGTGTCTTGCACTATCACGGCATCCGAGGCTCAAAACTTGCCCTTGATGCCGTGGTTTCCGGTTTGTTCGGCGTGTCTAGCCCCCCGTCACCCGAAGTCGCTCTCCGCCATGCTGAGAAGACCAAGTTCGAGAAGTACTCGGAGGGGTTGAGGAGTCGCCCCGACATCCGCTTCATTCCCTTTGCAGTCACGGAATTTGGTACTCTTGGCGGCCACGCCACGGCTTTCTTGACGGAGCTAGCCAAGCAGGCAGCCGCATCTAAAGGGATGCACGTGGGCAAGTTGTTGGCCTCCTGGCGTCGAAAGGTCTCTCTCGCCGTCCATGTTGCTCACGCGGACAACGTCTTGCGCGGTTTGTCCGCCGCTGCGAACGGCACGGAGGCCGCTTCTTCCTCGGCTGGGATGCCTTCTCCAGCCACGGCGCTCTTCACCCGCGCCATGGGCCGCAAGCGTCCCCGTGCTTCCTCGAGCGGCGCGTGAGGCGCCGCTTGTCGCCTCCACGTGTTGCATTCTCGGCGTGGCTTAAGAGTTTCCTTAGTTTAATCTGCTAGGTTTATGCACAATGTAGTGCTTTCCTTTTGCTGTGCTTTGGATTCCGTGATCCTCTTGTCACTCTTGCCCTCTTGTTTCCCCTCCCACTTTCCCTGTCCGTGCTCATCTGGTTCTTCTTGTAAGCAATACCTCAGGTGGCAACCACTATATGCGAAAAGGAAAAACCCCGAGGAACCGGGGGGCATCCGTGCCACAGCTTTCGGCATAGCCCTCCTGCCCATACTGCCCTATACTGTCTACTGCGCCCCCCCCCCCCCCCCCCCCCCCAAAAAAAAAATGAAATAAAATTTATCCACCTGCTGTTGATTGTCGCTACGGGTATACGTTACGGCGATAGTGTATTTTTACCAAAGGGCAACGCGCGGATCGACAGGGAAACACTCCGGTACAACACTGTACAGCAACCTGCGCGATCATGTCCGCTACAGTGTCATATAGTCTGACTTGCCACCCTCACCTCCTGGACGTGCTGGACGATGAGTGGAGACAAGACAAGCTACCTGATGACGGTATGCAGCGACACGATTTCAATATAAAAAATGTAACTTACAGTAAAGGCACACCGCCAAAACAGACCGCCCTTGGTCGACTTGACCGGCCTTTGGTGTTCATTCATTCTGACCCGGTATTGATTCCACAGTCACTGTTCAGCTGAATACATCCTGCCAACACAAAGACTAGAACCGGAGTTGCACTGAGACTCGCAAAAAAACCTTCTCCTTCGCGAGATCGTGTGCGCCTCCGTGTGTTGCGCTGCCTTGGGTTGCCCAGCAGTGTGTGCTCTGAACGTTACGCTCGTAACGTATTCTCAGATATACCGCTGCCGGAGGGAGTGCAGCCTCCATCGGATGACCATGAAGACCTCGGTGAAGTTGATCTGAAGCCTGGCGAGAAGGAGAAATGGCCAGAACTGGGATTAAGCCATACTCAGTAAATGCGGTAGTCAAAAGCGCCGGAAGAAAGTTGGGTCGTCTTTCACACTCTCCCTGCCCCTTCAGGTCAAACGTTCCCCAATCAGGCGCGTCA